>JAZGTK010005002.1:0-23252 GCA_036877625.1 Ambastaia sidthimunki
ATACTAAAACTAAGTACTAATTTATTCTAACATTTAGCAAATGGACTATCACTCCTTTGCATAGTTCAGTTTCAAGCAGATGAAAAAATAAACCATTAACAATGTAACCACAACTACAGTACAAAAAGCCACATTTTTAAAACATTTTCTTCAACGTAATTAAAGGATATCAGCGTCTACAGATAATGGTCATCTGTATATGTATTAGGTCTTTAATAGGGAGTCCTCTGTGAATTAATTTTTATACTTAACATTGGCATAAAACTGTCCATAACATTTGGGTTAGTTTTTACTCTATGAACAAACATGTCTGGGTGTCATGCTAATATTTGTGCCAAAACAACAGATGTATTCTTTCTTCTAAGGGTACAGTACTGTATATCCTCAATGTCACAACATCAAGTTACAGTATGAATATAAAGCCAGTCAAAAATAATGAGAATTTCTCCAAGCATCTGTTTAAGTGACATCTGTCAGGTAGTATGGCCATTGTACATGTAATATTAAACCAAATCACAACAGTTTTACAATACAGTATGCAAAATACTGTAGTCTTACTGCTTACTGTAGCAAAAAAGTAGTCATTGTTATGTTGAATTATTGTGAAGTACATGCTCATAATATGAAGCACAATGTTATTTCAGTGAGAATTTTTTATTGTTTTAAAGCTTCCAAATCTGTGTCATTTACTTTTTCAAACAATAATTAGTGTTTTCAGAAGTAGATGTATTTATTCTAAAATAACACAATGATGCCTAAATGCTGAATTTTGTCCCTCAAACAATAATTAAAAGGGCAACTGATTCGAGTGAACCTGCCCAGAGCTGTTTCAAGCGATTATTGAACTAAATGAATCACTCCCTCCAAATAACAGAATAGAATGCAGCTGTATTTCTCATCAGGCTGAATCTATTTTGTTCAACTGCACGTTATTCAACGATAATTGCATTCCAATAATTAATTTGTACAAATAGATTCACGAGAAACTCACTGAAGGCCATTAGCAGGACTAAGCTCAATAAAATGAGACATTTAACCCCAAATGAGCTTTTGCTCCCTTCAGCTTGCCCACAGAAATGGCCTTATAGATGAAATTAGCTGGAAAGATGTAAATGAATGTTTCTATCTCCTACTGTGAACAGTTATCACGGGTTTAACAGACTGCTTCTTTCCAAGTTCATCATCTACCTCAAATTTCTGGGAAACTAGGAATCGAATTAGTCTCATATCATTTACCCATAACAGAGTTTCTTCACCCATAAAACCATTAACTATAAATTTTAACAAAGCGATAGCCAATTTTCTGTTTGGAGATTAGGTAGTATGAATGTACTGGCTGACCACCTAAGGTCATGATAATGTGCTATTTACCAGCTGTAATAAGGTAAAATGCAAGACTGATTTGGGATCAGTTTCTAAAGTAATGTCTACAGTATATATATCCCTGTTTGAGGGTTGGACTTTAAGGTCACAACATTGCAGGGAGATCAAATTGAAGTCATGTATTAATCCGCTGCTTCGTTTCCATGGCACCTCATCTGGTGTTTCAGAAGCACCTGTTTTCCCCAAGGACAACGGATCGCTTACACCTGCTCTCTCAGCGTGTGAAACATTGTGATGAGTGACCTGGGTCTGCTTCAGGCAAAAAGACATCTCATATACACTGGGGAATGAAAATACACAGTTTCAAAGAAAGAAAGATTTAAAAGCTCCTGATCTTCTGCACGTCACCTTCTGACAGGTTCCTCCAACCTCTGTCAGGCAGAGATGTCCATTTATTCTTTCATTATTCAGAATTCCTCTCCCACATCTAGGCAGAACTTTGTCAGCCCCCTATTGTGCACCTATCAAAAGATAAGCAACAAACTGAGAGGGAGCAAAACTGAGGGGTTCTGGAAAAAAATAAAATAAAATATTTTTTTGGACCCATTTAAAGCCACAGAGCCACTTTTCTGTGGTGCGGTACTGTAGCTTTCCAGTTCATGTCAGCGGACCGATTTTGTGGTTCATTGTGGCGAGTCGTTGTGGTTCTTCTTCTCTGCAGTCTTGAAAACCTGGTCGTAAGAGGGTGGAGGATGATTGCAGTAGGAGGGGGGAGGCGGGTACGAGCCCATTATATGTGCCGGGGTGGGCTGACCTGGGAAGGCAGGGGTTAAGGCCATTGTCATGGTGCCACAGGGGTCAATGTAGCCTTGTGTGCCTGGCTGCTGGGAAACTGTTGAATAAAAAAATTCATTCATTAATATCTAGATTAACTTTCAATAAAAATAAAATATTGTTAAATATGTTAAGTGATGTCCCATAACTATGAATAGAAAACAATATAGAAAAATACATAATTGAAATACTCATGACATTTGTTTGACCTGTGATCACAGGATCAACACTGACCGATTAAACGTTTATTGAACATTTTCTGAAAATTAAGAACCTCTTTTTACTAACCATTTGTTAAACAAATAAACAGACAGAGAAATAAAATAATGTTTTATTGTATTGGCTTTGTGGAATGTGCAGTGTGCCATGTTTTTAGCTAAATCTACAGTTCATTCACATACGTTTAAAGATTGTAGTAAATTTGTGGCACAACTTGCCTTTTGTATTGGTCTGATTTTAATGAGCTAAAAGGAAAGTGAGGTAACAGCCACAGAGTGTTGCACAAAAAGACATGTGACTGCTGTTCTATGCCTAACCAGATATTATTGTAAACTATTACTGTAAAGGGCTTAAGGAGCTTTAATGATATAAGTACATGTATATTTAAAGAGAAATGTTATATATTAAATTTGCAACAAATAATTCTAAATTTAAACTGCAACTAGATAGAACCTTTTCTGAGGCAGAAATAGGCTTGTTTTCTTCAAATGGAACACAGCACTATATAATTAACAAGCTAGTTTCCTTTTTTATGTTAATTTATCCTTTACAAAACTTCTTTAGAAATAAAACACATCTTATTCAAATTTGGTGATTTGATTTTCCACTCAACTAGCAGATATAATGACAAATTTTCCCTCAGTACAGATAAAAAGTTTTAAAAGAAAACTTCAGAAAAGTCATAGAAAAGTGACCTATTTTTCTCGCAAAAGCAGGTCTTAGTGTTTGGGAAAAATGGACTCTCTAAGATATAAGGCCAATTATACAGCAATGGTTTTATTTTTTTCTGGGCAAACAAAAAAACATATCAGATTTTAACAGGTATTACACTTTTACGAACTGCCAAAAGGGTCTTAAGATCTAAACATGTGAAGATTTACAAACAGATAAATGGCAATCAATTCTTAATTTCATTCGAGGTCAGTAGTAGTTTAACTAGCAATACTGTTAAAAGGAACATGCTGGATTTTTTTTTAAATGTAATGTCATAGGCTGCATCTATGGCAAGTCATGATTAACCAACAAACAAGTTTAACTCTTCTCACTATAACTAAAAACTATTTACTATAAAATACTTACAAATTAAAGATCTGGATCACCTTATTTTTCTGTCATTTAAATCAGCTTTTGTAATAATTCACAAAACTTATAAAAAATAGCTAGCAGCTTACAATAATAAACCAATTTACAAAACTTTTATAAAAATATTGCTTGCTTCATTTATTTAGAACAGCGGGACGTTGTTGGCCATATGTTGGCTATGTATCTGTTCACACACAAGAATGGCTCATTTGCAATGTTCTGCTTGTTTGGCACAGAGAGATGGGGAAATAAATCAAGTCTGTGGTGAGGTACCAACCCCAGTTTCTAGCAAGAACAGACTAATAATAACTGCCTGGACTAATACTGAGAAAGATTCAGCAAGTGTATTTCAACTTCATCATCCTGTCAAATTCATCAAAAGGCCATGAAATGATTGAAATGAAATCAAAATGTGAAATGATTGACATCTTTTGGTATCACAGTATGAATATTACCAGTGAAACTACTGGCTAGATAATAAAAAAAGAGATATGGCCTGTTTAATACATACCAAAACAGAACCTTTAAAGTGTTAGTTAGCATTCACTAATTGTAACTCAAAAACTTGTAGTTTGCGTTAACATGTTGCATTAAGTTAATGGTATAATTTTCTAATAAGCACTAAAAGTACAGTGTGCAAATATTTATTTAATTGTCAATTTTTAGTTAGATGCATCTTAATGCACTGAATTAAACATAGAATTTTATTTTATTTACAAGCAAATGGTACAGTCAAGCTATTTTTTCACTGCGTAGTACTACTATATCTAAAGTTAAAACAAATGGCTAGTGCTATTTAATCATTAGGCTCAACATTAGCCCCATTAGCTACAGCATATGGATTGATGTCTTCAAGAGAACAAGGACATGTGTGAATTAAATGGCAATGAAACACTCACCTGGTGTGCTGACAGGGTGTCTGGTGAATGACACATTAAAGGCGGGCTCCTCACTGAGAGGAGATGGATACATCCGTCTGCGAATGAACAATCCTGCACCGCAGCAGAAGAGCACGCCCATCATCAGCAACAGCCTATAGGAAAGAGCCAATATCTGATTGACGCAATATTCTACAATAACCACTATTTAAAAAACAAAATGCTTAAAGTACGTTTAGGGTCATACTGAGCAATGTTATCAATTGCAACTCCAACTGAAAACAGCTGTGTATCTTACTGCATGAGTGTTAGACTATTTAGCCTTTTTAAACTATTTAATCCTCAACTTCTATAGATTTTACTGTATTGTTGGGGTCCCAGAGACCCTAATGTTAAATGTGTAACACAAAAACAACTTCACAATTAAGTTTTTTAAAAATGTAAAAACATTCTAGAAACATTTTTGTTTGAGGGAAAATCTAATAAATAAGTCCGAAGAGTATCTCAGCGCATTCATCAGTCAAAGAATCGTAACTTTTAATCAGATTAGGAGTAAACAATAAAGTATCAACCTGACGTCAAGAACGTTTAAAAGCTATTAAAGGGTCCTTGAGGTTTTTTCACACCCCAAAAAAACATGGAGGTGAAAGACATCAGAGGTGTGACTGATGGCACAGAATTTGCCTAAACTGATGTTGGCACACAAAGGCACTTGTAATGTTGTGCACTGAATCAGAGGGGCCATATAATGACCCCTTGTGTAAAGAGAGAGGTGGTCTGAATGCCAATGCCTAAAGAGTTGACAGAAAAACATGAAGACAGAATGAGGTTGATGCTATCAGAAACCTGCATGAACACCTGAAGCCCATAAATAAATGACCCACTAGTCCCTTTGTGAGTGTCTCTGGCAAAGTCATTAGTCTATGAAGGTGAACAGACTTCCTATTGGGTAAGAAAAGTGAAGCACAAACTCTTAACTCTGTTGCTATGCAAACAGTATGCACAAAATACTTATGACCTACTGACCTGAAAAATAAGACTTAGGTGGGTTAAAATACAGTGTTTAAGCAGATCAGTGTAATGTTATTTAAACCATATCCTGAGGACAAGGGTAATAGGAAATGGTGCTATTTGCATCCCCAGGATTCACTAGTAAGAAAATCTAGTGAAGGTAGTTGTGTGCGTAAGTGTGCTGCTTTGTGAAAAAGGAAGTAGGAAGGAAATTACAAAAAAATGATGACAGTTCTTACCAGAAATACCAGAGTCTCTGTATGGAAAGAGCTCGAACGCAGCAGCGCGTCCCACAGCAGTCCTCATATGAGCGACATCTGAGACAGAGGGCGGAGTAAACGACAGGACAAAATCATGAGACTGATGTGTTTCTGCACATGAAATGATGAATGAGGCAGTGGGGATTTTAAATGAAAATACATCCGTTTGAAATGCTGGTTTCTTTAAAATGCTGATTTTTTTAAGCTGTCTTTGTAGCAATTTATCTAATAATCGTTAGCTGAAAGATTCTTCTTGCAATGCTGTGGATCATTTTACACAGTTTATGCAAATAGTAAGCACTAAACACATTACAGCTTATCATCTTAAATATCAGCACATTTCACTGTTTTTATTCATATACAGTGTTGGTCAAAAATGTTTTCAGTGTTTTTGTGCAGAAAACAATTTGTGAGACATTCAAAATTAGGTAAATACAGCCTATGTACTTTCAGAAATTTCTGTAATGTCTGTTTTTCCAGTCTGGGCGATAAAGCGATTCGAATTTCTCTCCGTTTATGACAGGAAAAGGCGGACTGGTTGCCTGTGTCTGCTTTTATTAGTTTTTGGCTTTATAAGTCTCGGGGGTGCAGAGGTGAACCCTGTTGCTCATGCTAGCTGATGTCTCTATGGTGACTGGGACCCTGGGGACTTTTTTAATACTCTCTCTAAAACAAATGCTTTTTTTGAAGAAAGCATCAGTGCATGTTGGAGCTGCATCTTAGGTTGTGCACCAGTGTGTTATTTAAACTAGGATACCTGACTGAAATTACCTTGTTTAAGGAAACTGATAGAATATGTCAAGAGGCATTAATTATTCATCATTCTCAAGCAAGCCAGGCGCATTGCCTCATGCATCTGATCAGGAAAATAACAAACCCAGCACTGGTACATCTTGTAGAACTAATGAATTAAGAATGAGTAAAAGGGACACGGTGTTTCCATGCCATTAAAGGAAAACCCAACCAATATTCGGTATCCAGGACAACAGAGGCAGCCCCATAGATATTTATTTAGTGACCACTGTTGATCACACCACACACTAATAACAGTAGTTGCTCATTGTCCAGTTGCTTGTGTATGTGTATTGTGTATGTTCAATTGTGTATGTTAGGATGACAGGTTTAGTCCCCATTCACTTTGTATTAACAAAGAACAGTGTCAATATTTTTCAAAATTTCTCCTCCTGTGCTTCTCATATTGATGACAGATTTTTCCCTTTTTGTAATTATTCCTAGCTCAGCTTCATTTGTTAATCCTGCATAGTGCTCCCACTCAAAATATGTCTTGTGGGAGTTAAATGCTCGAATTGAAATAGTGCCACAATCACTGCTTTGCCATTGAGAGATGATTTATGTACCCAAGTGTAGTTCTATAGTCTGAGCACTCTTATTCATTTAGCCTGAACGCAATTAGACAACGTCACAGAACACAAAGCATTGGGATTTACATTCACTTACCATAACATAAAACAAGCTTTTCCTTGCGAATCAGAAACAGTCGATGCAAGTACGCAAATGTGGACACAACAGGACTGCATTGCTATTGTTTGCAACAGCAGTTTATACAAATAATGTAAGCATGTAGACTGAAAGATTTAAGAACTAAGAATTAATATTTGTTGGTTTTTTATTTTATGTGTACATATTATAAGTAATAAATTATGGTAGTCAGTAGATTAACTATTTAATATATCTCTCTATAAATTAAATGATAAATGCCCAATTTCTATTGGTCACTCTCTATTGATGCAACCGTTTGGCCACACCCCCTGCATGTTGTTGACAGTTGGGAAGGAAGTGAGGTTGTCATGAACAGCCTCATGTTGTTTCAGACAACTTGTGTACGTTATCTAAAGTTATCTAATAAACTGGCCTTTTGGAGGTCTTTTTACCTGCAATTATTAAAATTTTAATTATAACTAATTTTACTCTTGTAAACAGTATGTGTGATTGCATAAAGAAGAGACAAATGTAACTCTGTAAATATAGTGTAGCATAGAGTTCTGGATATAGTGTAACATCTGAAAGGAACTGAATGAAACAGTAAATTGTTAATTTTATTCAATATATTTAAGATATTTAATTAATCTCAAGGCTTAATTTATCAGCCTCATTCTGGGTGACGATCACAAACTGATAACCATCAGAGCTGCAGGTATCAGCTCTATTATATAAAATATAATAAAAATACTGACGTTACTGAATGAATCAGGCATCATTTTTCATTGTTCAGTACTGCCTCTCCTTTATCTTTTTTCTCTGAAAAGCTTTTGAGCATAATGTTTTCCTCTTTGAAGTACACAAGGTACAAACCTCTCTAAACGTATAACCTTTACCTTCTGGCTAAATAGGGAATCATTTCCTTATGGTCTGAAACCCTGTGGTGGAAAGCGAAAGACAAAAAGCTCCACAGCCTCAGAAGCGCACTGATTTCATATTTAATGAACGTTTCTTCATTGAGTATTCCGCCTTGTGACAGGCGAGTACAGAACATGCTGAAGGATAAAACAGGGATTAGCAGCAGAAGTCATTCCCTTCCCGAGTGAGCGCTTCCGAATGACAGACTGACAAGGATGTTGAATCAAAGGCAGTTTTGCCAGGAAGCTTTACCTCAACAGCAGCTTGCTAATGACTTAGACTCTGTAATCAAAGAGGCACATAAAAGCAGAAATAAAGCTTACTTGTTGAGAACGGAACATCAAAAAGGATAAACATCCAACAAATTTAAGGTTCTGGAAACCTGAAGCCATTCAGCCCTCAAAAGCAGCACTTGAAACATGAGAGAGCTGGAAAGCTCTGTCTTTTGAGGGGGACTGTATTCAGATAACTCCACATTCATATGAATGACAAGACTTTATTTTCTGTAGTAAACCATTGAAAGCGCTTTTTTCCTTAAGCTCTGACATATTTTGAAATGAGCAGAGCGGTTGGAAGAAATAAACAAGCTCCATTAGAATGACTTTGATGTATTAGCATACTTAATGAGGCATTATGAGGGGACCAGAGGGTGGTGAAAATGATTACTTCCATATGAGGACCAAACAGCATCAACACACTGTCACAACGCCTGTTAAAAAATCTGAATGACACCTGAATGCAAATTAATTTAAAGTGGTGGAAAGCTGAATGAAAATTAAACAGTTGCCTGTAAACAAAACACAGCTGCCATATTGAGCATTCTTTTCACTTCCTTCTGGTTCTGTTCCTGCCTTGAAACATCATATAACAGTAAAAGTTACTACATTCAAATGAAGTGCAGTAACAATTAATCTTGAGTAATTGCCTTATAAGTCATTTAAATTCAGGCCCACACAGAATCTAGAACTGCAGAACTACGAAGAACTAGGACACATGTCAAAGTTCTACACATTATTAACCCTTCTGTGTTTATTTACATAGATTATTACCAAACAAAGTGTTTGGTTTTACTGTATTTCAATCCATTCTGTAGAATTTCCAGAAAAATCAGGGTAGGAAATACGAAACAGACTGCAGATACCATGTGAGCCCATGTTATAATATTATCAGGAACTCGTTTAGAATTCAAAGCATGTCATGCTTGGGCCGGTCACCTCTTTTAAGTGAAGTGGACAGACGAGTTTCTGATTTGAGTCCAGAAGCACTCAAACCAGTTTTGTTATCCACACAGCAGGTGAGATAACTTAAATAGAATCCA
Source organism: Ambastaia sidthimunki (assembly GCA_036877625.1). NCBI lineage: Eukaryota > Metazoa > Chordata > Actinopteri > Cypriniformes > Botiidae > Ambastaia > Ambastaia sidthimunki. The sequence continues at coordinate 9,285 of JAZGTK010005002.1, forward strand.
CTCGAGCAGAATTAAGCAGTTTAAGAGCATGTAGACGTGCCACATACTCATTTCACTCTCTGAATTTTCTGCACCTAAAATTGTCAGCTGCCAGTGGAATACTTTCAAGTCCAGGACTTGCTAAAATTGGATTGAGGACCTAATAAAATATCTTATAAGTTTAAAGCCTGCAAACCTACCAGTATGCATATAAACAGTTTTCAAATCTCCTGCGACCTTTTGTTTACCAGAGCATGCAGTGTCATTTAATTGACATTTAAGCCTTTTGCTCATTAAATTTTAAACATTGCTACTTTTGTTTGTAAATCTTATGTAATGATGTTTTTGCTTATTGTTAATGCAGAAATAGAGTTCTATGCACAAGCTGTGTGTAACAACAAATTAACTGAAAAATCAAAGGTAGTCATAACCTTACCCAGCTTCTCTCAATTTAATATAAATTATGTTTTAAAAACTATCTTTAAAAATGTTTTTTCTCAGCCTAATGGAGCAGAATAGCCTGCAATTAATTTAATTAATCTTTTATCAAACCTATTCCACATTTTAAAAAGGCAAAATAAACCAATTATTTGTTCTAAATTGGGGAAAGTGTTCTGTTCTGAAACAGACTACGGGTAAAAAAAACATGGAAGTCAGAATATTGTTGGTTTTGGCTTAGCTTAAAGTTGGAGCAAAGTACAAGTTGAAAAAAAGCATTTTTGACACAAGGTGATTTTAGCAGCAGGGTGCTAGCTAGTTTTCCTCTGAGACTTCTCATATCTGAAGGGGATGGCTGGACTGGAGCAGGTGTCAAGATGTCAGTGCTTTGAAATGCTGCGGGGGCTAACCAATGGAAGATTAGCCTCTAACTAATCTGTCTCATATTAGTCACACAAATTTACAGGATTCACACATTGGATTAATGGGATATATAATTTGGTATATTATATGGTAAATTGATGAAGCAAGATCATTTGTGAATAAATAAATTATTATGCACTAATTTAACTCCTTTTAATCATAACAGAATTTCATAACCTTGTAATTAATTTCATAATGTATTATTACATTTGCACTCCATATAGGCAAACAGATATTTAAGTGGTGGTTTTTGCTGCCACTTACTTTTAAAAGACAATAAAATTAAAATGGCTTTTTACCTCAGATGTCCTTCAGCCCAGTTGTACCATAAACAACCAAAAATTTCCCATCTGTACTGAAGCATCAAAATTAAACCTCTTAAAAAGTTATTTGGCCATCAGACGTACTACCCATCTGATTCAGCCATCCAGACAACAGATAACATGGCCATAAAATCTAACAGAATCTTAGTACGGGAAAGTCGCATTCCAATAGCTCTTAATACCGTGATAAGAGCAAGACCATCTGCCTGACACAGCTGGAGCCAGTGCTCTTGTGATCAAAGTGCTGGTGGAAGCTGTAGTAGTTAATCTCACAGTCCGGTGCCGACAGCAACCACCAATCTGTCTCCATCCTTCAACGGAGGCAAACAAAATGAGTCACAGAGACATGAAACACAATCAACTCCATTTTCTGTGTCAGACTTTGATATGTCCTACTGTGAGTATCACGTCTTACACTGTAACAGCAATATCAAAAGCTGTCATGTGCAAAGGTTAACATTTCTAGCCTAAACAAAATGGAAACCAACTGCAAAACTCTGCAACAGACATAGCAGTGGTTGAACTAGATTTGAAGAACATGTTAATATTGGTTGCCAGGGAGTTTCTATGTGGTTGCTAAAGTGTTCTGGGCGGTCACTAGGATGTTGCTAAGGTGTTGTGGGTGATTGCTTAGGCTTTGCTATAAAGTTGTTAAGATCTTACAAATGTTCTTAATGTGTTCTTATGCAGTTGCTAGGGAGATTGCTTGTAAGTTGTAGGTAAAAATCTTAAATACAGTCAGAAATAATAGCACACCTCTTCTAAACAAGCCACACAAGTTCAGTTATCATTTGTGTATAACACATTTGTGTAATTCACAGATGATAAAGGATGACATGAGAAGACAAATTTAAATATTGAAGACAAATTAAACATGAGGGGACATTTAAAAAAATGATCGGTTAGGTACTTGCTCAATAACTGCTTTTTGTTTTTCTTTTTAACCTAAAAAGTGATTTAAAGGTTTAAAGAGTAAGAAAATATCACCAAATAAACTCTTAAACCACGTGTTATTTAGTTTAAAAGTTAAACTTGAATACTTGAAGTACTTTTTTGTCTTGTTTTGAAATTGTAATATAACATTCAAAGCTTGTGACACATGGGCATGCTGGGTAAATGCTGCAACTGTGGACTCTGAAGTGTATAATTACCCATTGATCATGACCTTTTAACAGAACATGTCTAATTGAGGGTCCTAATTACCACAACACTTTAAAAGTTAGTTGATGCCCTTTTGTTTAAAGAGCATGGCAGTTTGCATTGAGTTTTAATATTTACAGCCAGTCTTTGTTCAGCGAGTTGTGATGTATCACTGACAAAGTCACACTGTCTATAAAGGCACCAGTTACATCCTAAATGATGTTCTGTAAGCTATGCGCTCATAATATGCACTGTATTAAGCATCTGCCATTTTACAGGGTGGTGATGCTGGTCTTTGTAGTAGAAAGAACTGAATCGCTGGATTTAGTCAGGTTTATGTAATTCAATCTAAATAACCTGATCATGTAATGATTATACATCAGTTCTCTGCATTCACCCTTCAATGTCGCAGCCTCAGCACCCAAAAGCTCCTGCTGACCCACAGAAAATCTATGTCTGTAACCCGTTTACACCAAAGGATATGAGTCTCTAAAGCAGGTTCTGCTCTGCCTCCTTTGGTACAGGCGGTTCTGAGTCCCAACAAGGTTAATTGAAAGGTTATTGACCACCTAAATGTGCTCACTCTTAATGGACACAAACTCCTTGTGTATCCTACAGTATATAATGTGTATCCCATACATACTTTATACAGTAATTGGTTGTAATAAATATTTATTACATTTATAAACACTGATTTACTATAACAACACATATACCTAATTTAACATTAAAGCTTTTAAAGCGTTTAAGCTTTTAAAGCTTTTACAATAGAACAAAGACATTTTTATGTTACATTTCAGCAGAATTTGTCATAAAACATGATTTAAAATAATCACATTAGCAATTTTTTCAATGTAATGAAAATATTTTCATTACTTTTATTTATTGACAGCTTTAATAAATAAGATATCTGAATCGATGATTCTTGACCAGACAAAATGCAAACTTAATGGTAATTAGTAACAGTGAAACAGTTTCAAAAGCAAGGATGAATTTCTAGTACTATTTACCAATAAGCATCTGTCCACCAAAGCTCAGTGATCCATATCCTCAAAACAGAAGCATAAAAGCCCTACAAAGTTAGACAAACTCAACAGAACATGCTCTACTGAAGAACATAGCAATTATGAAACAACCTCAGGTCAATAGCTAAGACCATTTTTACTCCACAGAGAGCTGACAGTCAAGTGAGAATGACAGAAACATCCAGGAGGAACCAGCGCTGAGCCCTTGTCTCATACAGAACTCCATTCAAAGCAGGGAGGGTCAATGGACTGAATCAAGTGCTTGGAGTGGCTTCATTTCCCATTGTTCAGCTTCAAAAACTGATACATTGGATAAGCCAAGCCTGGCCTGAAGGATGGCCCTCGTGCCTCAAAGTTAAGAGACAGCAAAGGTCAATGTGTCCACTGAAGTGAGGAGACTGCTTTTGCCGGCCATCAAGGGTAAAATCCCTTTTTATCAGCAGAGCCTGTATGGATTGTGCATGTCTCTCCTTACCATCACTTGTAGAATGAAGAATTGCATATGAACAGAAATCTACTGAGTTTACATTGGGTCTTGTTCACTATTAATTGGGCGAGTGTTTCAATTTACGTGCGCAGAAAAGTTTCCTCCACCAAATTTCTTCCACAACAGGTGCATACAAGCAAAGTTTGTTCTTACCCCAATTCTAATGCTGTATGGATTCTAATGTTGATTAATCCAGTTTAGGGGGAGCGCATACCTGCAGTTAATAATTAGCATTGTACTTGTCCAAGTTATTTCAGTTATAAGAGCCTTCCTATAAGAGCCTGTTAAGCCATTCACCACACTGTATACTTCTGTATACTACTGTATCACACTAAGCATGCTAAAACCATATCCTTCTAAAGATGAGCCATTGCATAAGAGCACATGCAGCAAGAGCTTACATTAAAGCTACATGTGACATTCTCAAAACCCGCACGATCACTTTTCATAGGCCTGACAGGCTGTATTTTATGCAGAAATAATTAAAATGCATATAATCAGTTTTGGATTACACTTTATATTACACATGTAACTTGTCAAAAAGTGTTACCCGTTTTGGTTACTCTAAAATAAGGCTTAGTGCAAGGAAACTTTAATATTCAACCTTATTTATTTTTATGTATGAAATATCCCTCCTATGTTGATATAAATTTCTACCAATTGAAAACTGCAAGGCTGTGAACTAACTCTTTGAAAGCCTTCATAAATTATAGAGGAAGGCCATATATATATCTAAAGATGTTCAAAGCAAAGTTATGATCTATATTTAAAAAGTGACACACCATATAAGCCCCATGTAATCAATAATGGATGTCAGTCCACACAACGGCTATATAAACACATGAATAAAGCAGGTTTTCTTATTCAAAGAAATCAGATTAATGGTTGTATTTAACAAGCCACTCACAGTAATGTTTTTGGCAGCAAACCAGCTACTGTTGTAAAACATGTAAGCCCTTAAATACCACATATCCAAAGACAACGGCTCTACAATAGTCTAGCCAATCAAATCTTAATCATAGCTTCTTGTTCTTCTTTTATTGGCTGCATTGTGCTCTCTGAAAATGACTGATTAAAAATAGATGAGGCAAATGAACTGCTTGAGCAAACAGCTGCTCATTTAGTATTAACTAGCTATTGCTCTGCAGAACTGTATGTTCAGCACTGTTTCTGGGTTGTCTGTGAAATAATCATTTATTACCTACACCAATCTTTCATTGTGGTATAATGTCTGTAGATAAACCCGCCCTAAATGGCACCATTAAAATGCCGCTATAAACGCCCCTAAAACAAATGGCAGTTAAATGCTTTACATGTCAATCACATATCTTGGCCAAAACAGGCTGTAATGTGGACAAGACTTAAGCTACATCATACAAACACAACCATAAAGGAAACATTTGACATAAATATGTGATCTAAAATTCTTTATTTGTCATCTGTATTTGTATGTTTTTTTTTTGTTAAGGTAAACCTTATTTAAATCTTTCTTTCGTTTTTATAATCCTTAAAAATTAGCAGATTTTTTCTGCTCCTTCTTCTAATGATCGATGTTTCAGACAGGTGTAGCTCATTTATTTTTTCTCCAATTCCAACAAATCATACATCATTTTAAGATTTACTTGAAAATTGTGACTCATTTTGCCAGCATGGGTCACATATGTACAAATATCTTAAGTGGAAACCAACTATTTCTTTATGCTTTTTCACCTTTTGTCTCAAGTGGTTTAAGCTTAAGTGGTTTGAAGTCCTTTTTGATGGCTATGTTATTCTATTAAAGGAAGCACAAAACAAGTTATGAGCTGAGTCTCTGACGCCCTTGACTTGATGATAAATAAAGCTGCAAAACACACTGTGTTGCTGTGCAAACATCAAGGATGTGGCTCTAGACCTCCCTTATATCTCACCATCACGGCCACATGACAGTATCTTATTTGAATACAGGCATTTATGACACACTGAGGCAGTGATTTATGTTCTGGTGTGCAGCATGGCTGGGCTTGTCTTTAACTGTCTGAGATCAGATCTGAAAAGGGCACCTCAGCCCCTAATGTAAGCGTTAAATCTTTAAAGAGGGGTGGGTGTAAATGGATGGGGATGGAAGGACAAAAAAGCTGAACCATCGAAAACAGGATTTGCCTGTAAATATAAACAGTTTAGCAGGAAATGTATGCACTGCCCTGAACACATCACTGTTGCAAAGCAGAAAGCTCTGTTAGAGTATTAGACTACACAATCTCATGGCAATTCACCAATATTTTACATTTTAGGCTAATTCGTATAAATTTGTACCAACACATTTGAATGTTTTCACACGATCTGCTTTTTTCCCCCAGTAATTGATAGAGTTTGGGGTGGGTTTATGTGTGGACCTTCATGCTTGCTCTTTATTATATCATACAAATTACATCATACGAAATCACCACCTTAATAAATAGTTGTAAGAGATATTGTAATAATATTTGATAGTTTTTATGGATTATGGACAATGATCTAAACATTATATATTATCAGTTTCAATTGGGACATTCAGCAAACTTATTAAGGGATTTAAACTGATGCATTCAACAATAATACACAAAAATGAACGCAATGTGTGTTGTGTAGTGGCAGAAATCACTTGAAGAAATCCATTTGAAGAAATTGTTACATACTTCACCTCACAGATCTTGAACTCTATGATGTTTTAAAGCAAGTGCTGCTTGCTTCAAGTTCCTCCAATGCGTTTCTATGAGGTTAGACCTCAGCTTTGATGTTGCAATTTTGTAACACTCCATTTCATCTTTTGAGTCTTTTAATGGATTATGGAATCACTGTCTAGTTGCAAAGTCCCCTCAGCTTTTTGACAGATTTTTCTCAAGTACTCATATACTTTGTGGAACTCACTGTTGACTGTTTCTTTGGGAATAAGCTCTGCCATTGTCTGCTGTCAAGGTAACTTTTTTTTTATTTTGGGGCCACATAGATACAATTTATTTTTGCATTTTTTTTTACTGAAAGCTTTTAAACGCCTTTGGTCACCCTAGACTGTATCTGTTATGATATCTGTAACTATAAATTTCTTTAAAGTCTTATTCATGATCATTTGTGTGCATAAATTTGGCCACAATTCTCAACACATTTGTTAAGACTCATAATATTGGTTAAATATTTAAAGAAGGCCACATGCAATTTACATATTTGTACATCCACTCAGACTTTGTGCAATAAAGTGTGGTGTGGGTAAATTTCCAGGTGGTTTGATTTTTTTCTCAGGTTGTAAATAATATTTTAGACAGTGGTAAGTTTGACTGCAAATAGCTTGGAAATTGCTTTAAGACCTAAAGCCATTTTTTTGGGGGGCGTAGGCGAGCTCTTTTGATCCCAACATAATGTAGACAAACAACTCAATTCCTATGACTAATTCAGACCACATGTTTCTGATGCTCAGAGATCTTTAAACAATGCCATTTGTTACAATACTGTAGATATGTCCATAACGTGTTGATTAGATGTTAACACAAAACTTTCCAGTCACAAAGGAAGTACATTGCAAACACAACATTACTAATCAGAGCTACATTTTCAGCAATGCAGACAGTATGTTTAGGTCAAGTTTTAGAAACCAGAACCAGAAGTTTTGCCATTTTATTCACTGTGAGAAACTGTCAATCAAAGTACAGAACATAGACTTTGTAGAACACGGACAGGAGAAAACATAAAAATTCTGGACCAACTTTTCTCTGTCAGTCTTGGCTTAGGTTGACTGATGAGTTTGCTATCTCACATGGAGACAGTGCAAGCACTCCATTACCAGTCCACAATTTTACACTGCAGCAAACTCCTACATTATCTTCAGACCGCAATGCAAAGCCATGCAGTCAATTCCCCCAAATGAATACAACTGCAGGTATGATGTCATTCAGAGATAAAAGGAAGACAACAGGATGTTCAATTTGGTACAAATCTTGTGCTTGTTACGAACAAAGAGAAACACGCAGCATTATAATTGAAGGCCTCCAACTGCTTAAAGGCTCTCAGTGAGATTCTTCAGTAAATCTCAAAGCCCAGTGCTTTTAAAGAGATAGTTCACCAACAAAAATCCATTTTGTATCAGTTATTTATCCTCATGTAGCTCCAGTTTTTTGGTGGAACTCAAGCTTGGTGTGTCAACACTGCCCACTTTCATACAAGAAAAATAGATGGGTGCCAGCGGCTGTCAAGCCCGACACAAAGTATCATACAATTAGTGTCTTGTGTGTGATATATATTTTTACATCACACGTCTTATATTAGGTCATATATTAGACTAAAATAAATTTGAAATATATCTTGCAGTCATGGTCACCATTCACTTTCACTGTATAGAAAAGAGCATCTAGGACATTCTACTATAAATAGTCTACCAGTTGAGCAGTGCTCCTGTAGCTCAACTGGTAGCGCTTTGTGTTAGCAGCGCAAAGGTTGTGGGTTTGATCCCAGGGAACACAAGTGCTAATAAAAATGTATACCTTGAATATACTGTCTGTCATCTATGGCTGAACTATTACTTGACGTTTGGTCATCATACATGATAGGGTTTATCTAACACTAATCTGTTTATTGTCATATTTTTGTGCAGGGCAGTGGAACAGCAGTGTGGAAATATGGATTAACTATGGTATCTTAAAAGCGAATCCCTAAACTGCTGCTGATAGGCTGACTGAACTGAAGGCTTAGTTTCATTTAACACATTTTCAGGCAAGCCTATATCTCTGACAGTGTGTATCAGCACAGTTTTCAAATTACAGCTGGGTGAAGATCTACAAATGCTGAATGCTGACAGTTATAAAGGCTATAGCATTAATGCAATCTCTTTGGTAAATTTCTATTGTATTCTATTGTATTTTCAGATACTAACAAAGCAGACTTTAAGGTCTTAGCTTTAAAATTTGCTTTAATTCACTCAAGCTACAAATTTTGTGTGTTATGGGCTGGTGTTATCTCATTACCTAGGTGTTAGCTTTTCATCTACAAGCAAACACAGTGTTAATGAATAAAGCTTGACAGATGGCGGGCTTTACTTCAAGGCAATGTCAGTTTTTCTTGGGTCAAACCAATGAGGCCAGTCATGAGAGAACACTACACAGCCCATAATGAGATCTGTGAAGGTAATATATGGTAATTGTGGATGCAGGCATGCTTGAGTGAATGTTAGAGGTAATAAAATAGCAGAGGTGGTAAACAAATTTCTGTCTTTAGATGATGAATTAAACCGAGACAGTTTGCAAATAAAAGTAATTGTACTTACATGAAATAAATTGGATAACCTCCTTCAAAATACCAGCAATACTTCTTTGCATCTATGCACTGCAATAAAGAAGAAAATACATCATTGAAAATGAAGTCAAAACAACATATTATTTACACTGATTACTAATGATTATTTTTATGAACTACATATCTTCTTGTTTTTTTGCATCATGAGATACACAGAAAAAATTAACAATACTATAATTAATAATAATTTAATACTTTGTTCCAGCACACAATTCAAAAAGAAAGCACATGCTGTACACTGTAAATTCTTTGAGGTCAAGCCATTTGAGGTTAGAATTCCTAAGAACAGCTATAAGAACTCGCTCTGGTTTCTGAGGTCATCGATCCAAGAGGAATTAGCAAACAGGATGAAGGAAATGAACTGCAGATAAAAGAAGCTGAGCTGATTGCTCGCTCATGTTCTAACAGCATTAAAGGTCTGCAGAGGTCATGTTGAGTCTTAAGTTTTATCCAAATAAATAACGACCTCCAGCAGGAAATGGAATTCTCATGTTTTGGTGAACATTAGGAAGCACAAAGAATGAAATTAACATAACATGGAACAAAACAGAAAAAGGCCTCCGTACAGCAGAAGGACCCATGCAGGCTGCACAGCCTCAACACAGGATGATGAAACCTGCCTGAAAGGCATCATTTCAATGTCTTGCGTCCCAAAAAGTATTTTTGGTTTTGTGTTTGTTTGTTTTTTTGTTATGCTATGTGCTATGTTACCCACTAAAAGTTGAATATCTTAGTGGTTCACGTTATTTAGTCATGAACTATTTAATTAGTATGCTATTGCTAGTTTCAGCAACCCTAAATATTAATCCAATGCAATAACCGTAACCCTAAACCTTAAGTCTGTATGGTTTCATAAAGAACCTTGCACAAAAAGGTTCTACTTTGCCTGAAAGGTTCTTTGGGAAAGCAAAAATGATTCTTGATTTTTCTATGACATCATACACACACACACACACACATATACAAAGCTACAAAGTGTACCTGTTATAAGACAGAGTGACAGACAGCGTAGACATCAATTGACAACTTCATGTCTTTTCATAATTAGCAAGGCTGTGTCCTGAAATCACAGCTCGCTTTGCGAATTGGCCATTACCACCAATGCTTTCAGTTCTCTCTAGTTCAGCTTGAGCTTTGTTTGGCAGCATTTGCTGAAACTTGCATCTTTAGATGTGGTTTTCTGCATCTAACTGGATAAATAGTTGGGTATAAACAGCCCATCTCCCTGCCCATGCTTCCAGGAGGGGCGAACATTCTTCTACATCCCATTACACTGTGGCTCATTCATCCATTATGACAGAGTGCAGCACAGCCTGTCAGTTCGATAATCAATACACCTCACCCAACATCCCTCAGCCGCTGTCAAACGCCTGCCATTAGACAGCTGATGAAGGGGCTTCACTGAAGAATGCCTTTTGACCTGAGCCAGGCCATTAAAAAGGTGTTTGTCTGCCAGACAGGAAGTTGCTGTATATTCTTCCAGCATCCAGTCAGACGGATGACAGTGGAATAAAGGGAAACAGTGAAAGGCAGATTGATGGAACTTTCTAAAAAGCAGTTCGAGAGGGAACTACTAAAAAACTAAAAAAAACTAAAAAAAGTTAACAAACATCAAGATGACCAAGGTAATTTGGTGTCAGTGGAGTTTGTGTTTAAAGAAAAAATTTGCTCCAAAAATAAAAATACTGTCTGTATTTATTCATCCTTAGGTCATTCCAAACCTTGGATTCTACAGAACACAAAAGGCACATTTCTGAAGAAATAGTCAAGGTCCAAAATGACAAAAAGCACCATAAAGTATCATAAAAGTGGTTGGTTTGATGCACTATATTTCAAGTATTTGGAAGTATATAAAGTATTATGTGAAAAGTATTCCTTTAAGCATTAGTCACACAGATGAGTAACACTTTCAACAAGAAAGTCAAAGTTTACAGACTGTTTACAGTGCTGATCTGAACACTGCTATCCGTGTGTTTGCCAAGCATTCCGGACTGTCATGCATATGTATTAGACAATCAAACCGTGCTGCCTACATGTCTAACATTTTGAATTTGCATGACGAATGCTATTTGATACCCTGGGAACAGCAAACACAGCAATCGTACTGTTCTCTTACCACCTACTAGGGTTCAAAAAGGGGCTAAATGTTTGCATGATTTCTAAACTGTTACTTAAATCAATAATCATGCATTTATAAGAGCAGGTTTTGGTTTTTGAAGAAGCAGCATAAGGTTACACCAGCAAATCCAAGTTCTGAATACCTGCTGTGTCGAACAGTTTGTGCAGTACCAGGAATTTTCTATCCTGCTAAGCACTCTGTTGGTGTTATTAGTTTACTACTGACATGCTCTCTGTGTTGCCTCAGGCAGTAATGCGTGCTGCTGAAGATCACGTTTTAGAAAAGCAATGAAATACAGTCTGAAATTGTTATGCAGACTCTGACTGCTAGCATAAAGTCACACTGTTACACTTACACAGACAGGAAAAACACAAGATTGATATGCAAGTAGAATTATCCAGAACATTATGTTATCCAAACATTTCATCATCACCTGAATTGAGGAAGAGGAGAATCAGCGAGATTTAAGTTTGGGAGAAAGGTCAGAGCAAAGCAATTACCCTGTCACACCAGTCAAGACCTTTAATTTGTACTGGCTAATTTACCACTTAGGTCATACCAGGGTGTTGCAATCGTTTTTTTCAAAACTAATATTGATCTGACTTATGTACTGCTGACAAACATGCGGTGGAAGCCTGTAAATAATATTACAGTGGAGGATGGGCGACTTTTTGACAGGTTTTGTGAGATTCACCTGCACAATGATATTTAAACATATTAGAAAGATTGAAAAACAACATTTACGGTTTTTATTTTGGGTAATACTGTGATGACACAGGGCTTTTAACTACTACTGTATGCATCAAAACAGTCTCAGCTAACATTTCTGTTCCAAAAGATCCAGAAGGTCACAATTTAGGGTGTCAACAAGCAATGACTAAGAAGCTTTTTGTTTTGTTGCATCGCTGCATAGTGATGCTAGCTTCAGGCCTGAATTCAATCAAATGATCAAATGTCTCTCTAGGGAAAACTGTTGGGAAGAAACAGAATAATTTTCTCAATCTGTTGTTTGTTGAATGAGTATGAATGCTCAGGGCTGGAGCCATGCATTCTGGGTAGAGACACAATGTTACTACCAGCAAAGGGAATAATGCCAGGCTCTTCATTATGCAACTGTGCTCTGGACCTAAATGAAGGCATAATACATGCAAGGAATTGCGAAAGCTCTAATTGTTTCTGTTTCTTTTGTGGTCACATGATCTTTGCTTGCTACTTTGCATCTTGGGAAACAGCTATAACATTTGGTACAAGAAGCCTTGCCGGACATGGTTGCTGGTTTAGAAGATAAAAGCATGTAGGTTTGTGTGTTATGTCTCCATCAACTTCCCACTCTTTCTTCAAAAAAAAATCCTATATTTTAAAACATAAAATGGAAATAATTGAAACATTTTCAAAACATTTTTGTGCTTTTTGTATTAAGACACTGCTGTGAAATTATTTGAGTGAGATTTTTCCCCCACACTGGCTTATTATTGCAGTATAAACCTATATTACTGATAAATGTAACATATAACTGGTATATGTATAAATGTACTGGTATAAAGCATAATGGTTGGTTGCTTTACATGCTGGTAGAGAATAGGACCTGTGTTTAAATATGGGCATGAAATCATACCAGCAGTTTTGTATATAGCCTACTTTAAACAGTGATATTCACAGCAGCATGGCTTTCATTGGAAAATAATACTGAATATATTTATCTAGGCAAACAAGGGAGCAATTTTCTATTGGAGGGCTGAACTTACTTATCAAAGAAAAATACACTGACAATAAGATGAAGCACAGTTATGATTATGACACATTATGAACATGTCAAAAAATTTAGGATCTTTATGGCTATCGATCGACTGAACAGACAGACGGTTGTCAAACAAAACAACAATCTGAGACACAAACAAACGGTGCTTTTAAACAAACATAGCCAGTTCTTTTATTGATTGAATGTTAATGGTTGTTTACTGAGCACGTGTTCCAATAGCTCCCTGCAGCCCTTCTTTGTTACGATCAGTGGTCTCACAACACACATCAATCCAAAGGCAAACACTGATGGTGGAGCATTCACGATCTACACCATACTTTACGCCCTTAACACGAGCTCCCATTCAACACTGGCTGCTGTTCAACAAACAACAGCAAAAGAGAGTTAGCAAGGGCTAATCTGAGTGGACAGAGCTGGTGTTAAGTGAGCATTAACCAGGAGCATTAGGCTAATATCTTTGTCTTTGGTAAATATAGATTCACAGGGCCAAGTGAGCAAATCCCTGTATCAGTGCTACAAGGCATCCACAACGCTAAATCAAACTACCTGCTGTTTTCCGTCAACTTCGAACTGATCCTGCAATCTATAGTAAATGTCTTTTCTCAAAGTCACAGAAAGAAGTGATGGGAATCAATATGGTCAGAGCATTTCTCTGAAAAGTCAAAGCCACAAAAAACACAGAAGCTTGATTCTCTAGAGTAATTAATGCAGACAGTTACAACAATATAAAATGATAATTATAATTAGATGGATAAAATCTACAACTGTACAGATGGGAATAAAGGTCATAAAAGTTGCATATGTAATAGTTAAAACAATTGGAAAAATGCTGTTTTAAATAGAAAGTATAGCATGTCAGACTGCGGGACATGTCAACCAAAAGTATATCATGTCAACCCACAATCACTTTCAATAGTTATAGAAAACAAACGTCATATTAAGCCAAAACATGCTTGGTTACACAACATGGTTAATAG
>JAZGTK010005003.1:0-23252 GCA_036877625.1 Ambastaia sidthimunki
CCATATATGGAAACACAGCTGAATAAACAGTCACCAAAATGTTGCATGCAAAGAAGTCAGCCAATGATATCAGAGGTAATTTACATTAGAAGAATTAAAGGTGCAGTAGCGAATGTTAAACGTTCAGGGATAGAAAATGGTTCGTGTAAAACTAAATTGCTAAACTGTTTTTGGAGCAAGAAACCTTGACTAACATGATTACTGTTAGTGGCAATATCGCAGCACACTGAAAGATGGAAAACCACTCGGAGGCCATGTTGGAATTACAGTTAAAACAATCTGCATGCGACGGCTCCTTTCACTAAAGGCTAATGAAGCATGCGGGAGGGGTTTGAAACCCTTTCCTCCCCTCGCTTCTCTCTTTCAGAAAGATCCTCGTCCCCAGTGTGCATTCCTGCATAAATATGTGCTTATCTGTGGTGCTTTCTGTGTGTAATGAGGAATGAGACTCTCTCTGAGGCCATGAGCGTTTGAGTAGAAGGTGATTTGTGTATTGATGGCTGTTTTGCTTTCTGAAAATAAGATTTAAGAGTTTTGTGATCAGCTGAATGGGTGTATTTATATATGTATTTGTTTATATATGTATGTATATTTAAGCTGTTTCTAGGGCAGAGCTTGGTGTACGTGCTGTTGATATGATGCATATGGTGCTGTATTTTGTATCAGATCAGACTGTTTGGTAACTATTTAACTATGTTAATCTGTTAATGTATGTTTCCACACGACGGATAAAAAGTCAGACTCCACAGTTCCATTGAAATGTGACGCAAGGAATTTAGGTAGCCGGTGTAATGCCCGCTTAAAAGTAATCCCTTAAACCCAGAGCTTCCCGTCTCTCTGCCCCACAGCATGCTGGGATTTGCAGAGGTTTATGGTGCTTTATCTCTACAGCTGGGGCAGCGGGGCAGAAATCAGGACTTAATGACAAACAGTTTCACCACAAGCAGTGAAACTGACCCCAGCCTCACAGTTAGACCTGATGCCACACAAATGCTCTGTTTGTTGTGACATTACAGCACCGTCGAACTCCACTTGAACAGTTGCTTTATTTGGACCAGCAAGACAATTTAAAATTCAAATAAAAAATGACATTTGCTTAAAGTAAATATATACATTTATCTAGAAAATGTCAAATGCTTCAACAGCTAGGAATTATATATTATAAAGGGATAGTTCACCCAGAAATGCAAATTTTTCCATCATTTACTCACATCCAAACCGGAATGACATGAGGGTGAGGAAATGATGGAATGCGTTTTTGGATGAACGATCCTTTAAGAAGCAGGCTTGTTGAAATAACGCGGATGTATTTTGTCCCTCTGCAGGCAGCATGCACGTGTCTCTGGCTGAGGTGCTGCAGGTGAGAGGCGGACCCCTGCAGGAAGAGGAGGTGTGGGCCATCCTGAACCAGAGTTCAGAAAGCCTCAATGAACTCTTGCGCAGAGGTAGACCACCATCCTGACTCCACTCTGATAACTTCTGTTTCCTCGGACATCCTGACTCAAGGCTTGAGATCTTTTGCAACACAATCAGATCTTTTAATCCGATAATTATCTACAACCTCTCCGGCTGCTGGTAGTTTCTGTTGCCGAGTAACATGTTGGGAATGTTACATTGTTTTGAATATGCTGAGAGATGGTTGTGAGAACTTTCCAAGAGTCAGATCATTTCAACACATTTTTTATTTATCATGTTTTTAGAGTTTCTGTTTGTTTTTTCTTGTTTGTCTGGTTTCTCTGGTTTAGCCAGATTGTAACATTTTCAGTTTACAAAGCTGGCAGCTTAGATCAGACCAAAAACAGCAGCTACGAGTGTCAAGCTCTGTTTTCTCTTTTGTTTCCCTGGAGGACGAGTAACTCTGAACCATTTGAGAAGTCTCAGTCCAGTGTCCCTTCACAGTCTGTCAGAAAATACTGTTGTCCCTGTGAACAAAACTTTCTTTATTGTCCCTGCAGCCTGGTTTCCTGAAGCGCAGACTGGTGGGCAGTTAGCAGAGTTCATGCCAGCTTCCCTCGACTCATATCTGCTGACGTTCCTGTCAACATGCACAGATCTCTCAGCTGTCTTTCTCACAGACGGGACAGTTCTCATTCTCTCAGGCTCTTTTTCAGTAGATCTGGTCTTTAGTCACAGGGGCTGAGTGTGATGAAGCTCTCATCTGTGAGTTGATAAAGATGATGAAGATGATGCAGTAGCTTTAGTGTGTGTTTGCTGGAGGACGCAGGGCTCCCCTCATCTCACAGTAGCTTGTTATCTGGCCTCAAATGAAGGTTTATCTGATGATCTTGCTCTGAGGAATGATGTCCAACATGTCATCGTGTTGATCTCTTAACCACTGCACGTCTCTTAGCAGGTGTACCAACTTAATTTAGCAGTTTTTGCAGAGCAAATGAATTCATTTGTAAATGATTTATGTCTGTACAGCAGTTTCATCTAGAACTGCAGGGCTGTTTCCTCTCAAATGTTCTGAACTGCAACAGCTTCATTGTTTTGGTTGTATAGCTTGAAAACAGAGAAAAGCAGCATCGACAACTGTGCTGTCATATTGAGTCATCTGGTTGAGATCTCAGGGGCCTCATGTTTCACAGAAATGACTCTCTGTCTCAGACTGATGTTGCTCTTTGTCTATGTTTCCGCAGCCATTCTCCATTTCTAAAGTTCCTGAAATGTGCAGACTGAGAAATGTTGCTGTATTCATGTTGAGGAAATGATCTTAGTCCAGTTACACTAAACACTAATCCTCCTAAACTAGTCCAGTAACTTTCCCACGTCAGAGCATCACAACTTGTCATTTCTTACAGTTTCTTTCTCGTCTCGCGTTGCTTTACAAACGCTGCCTGGCAAAATGTGGGAAACTGCTGCTTCCATTGCTGTGTGTTTTTGTGCCAAAGCAATGTTTGATTTTATGAATTTCAAATGATCTTGAAACTGAATACTGTCTTATTGAACAGTGAGGATATGCTAAAAAACAGGACAAACATTACATGTGCTTGTGTATATCAAAGTTAAAATTAATATGGAGACCTGGAAGGTCTGGTGATACACAACTATCATTCAAATCCTGTCATTTTAGAAGCATAAATCAAGCATTTATTTGTTAGTCTGTTTGTTTCTCGTCCATCGTAGATCCCTCTGAGCTGGGCTTCATCATCTCTCCATGGTCTCTGCTCCTCATGCCGTCTGGAAACATCTCTTTTACAGACGAGAATGTCACACAGAAGGACTTGAGGGCCTTTACTGCTCCTGAGCTTCTGGAGGGCCTCAACATCTCCTCACTGTCTGATATGGAGAAGGTACATCTATGTGTGTGTGTGTGTGTGTGTGTGTAAGAGGATTAATAGACTGGCTTAATTTGTTTGCACTTTACAATTGTTTTATATTTTAATTAGTTTCATTTAATTAGGGCTTTTGTTTGAGATACTTCTTTAATCTTTAATCTTTCTCTTTGTCACATGTAATCATGTAAAATGTGACTATTACATGTGATTATGTTGTCATTATATGTCTAGATGCACATGTATTCTCTTGGCATGACGCTGTTTTGGGGAGCCGACTATGAGATTCCTCAGAGTCAGGTAAGACCTCAAAGAGACTGAACGTGACAGTTCAGAGGTCATAACAGGTGTCCTGCGTTTTTGCAAGAAATGACGATATGCAACGGTTTTATCGACCTCTTTGTGTTTGTTGTAGCCAATGAAACTCGAAGAGCATCTGAACAGCATCTTGCTAAGCATGTGTGCCAATTCCTCTCTCTCCCGTCTGTCCGTGCGCTCCGTTCTGGACACATGCAGCACACACATCCGCAATTCCAAGTGCGACCCTTCCTTCTCCTACATCAGACGCCTGGTGAGGCTCGTTCTGGGCTCCCTCTCTCAGGTGAGTGTTTGTATTTGATTCTTTTAATGTCCTCCTGTTGTTTGTTTCTGGTTACTGACCAACCCTCAGGAATCATTATAAGAAGAAAATGTCTCATTATGGTGATTGTGTTTTTAAATGAACCTGGTTTTCTATTTCCAACCCATGCGCGCGTGCGTGTGTGTGTGTGTGTTCAGCTGGATGGTCTGTTGACTCAGAGCGAGAGGGAGAATCTGCCAGAGAGAAGCAGAGAGATTCGTGAGCGTCTTCGAGGAAAGGGGCTTCCTGGTAACACACACACACTTTCAGTAGTCATAACTATAAAAGACAGTCTTTACATCTTTCATTGAGCTGAGGGTTTCCGTTTCTTAGTGCTGATGTTTCACATATTCATGAGAATTTTGCTGCCATTGCAAAATTGAAATTTCACCCCCACAAGAACAGTTGAAACACGTCCACACACTGCTTGATTTTCTTCTCTCTCTCTGCCAAACACACACCCAAACACACAGACATGCCAACACATGTTCATACCCCTCTGTGTGTCGTCTGTGTGTCAGCCTCACTCTTCAGTCACAGAGTGTAATAAGAGTTCACCTCATTCTATGGTACTTTGTTGTGATTAATAGTTCTAGTACTTTGAAGTGTTGAGATTGATGTTAGGTCAGTGTTCAGCTTTTGTCCAGTTCAGAAGGAAATGAGATGGATCTAACATGACTCAGTTTGGCTCTTCAGGGGCCAGTTCTTATCAGAACAGAAGAATAAAGGATCTCTCCCTCCCACAAGAGACAAGCCCGAACAGCCCCTGAAGTGTGAAATTAAACTAAGAGAGTTTTGAGATCATCTAAAGATTTCAGACAGAAAGTTCAGGAGAACACAAGATCAGAGCTGTTATATAACTGAGGCATGACATCACTGATAGATGTTTCCCAGGGTCTTCACAACATATTCCTTCATGCAGATATCTGGCCCCACATCAGAGTCATGATGTGAGAAGACCTGTTCAGATGCTGACTCAACTGTTTTGTTTTTGTATCTTCTGGGTAGGGTGTTGTGGGTGGCTGTAGGGTTTAGTTGGGCAATTCTTTATGATTTTATTGTCCCCAGGAATGGTGACATCCCTCCTTCAATGTAAGTCTGTGGGATTTTTTTTGTCTGTTTTTGGTGTTTCCGTAAAAAAAATATGCATTTTTCAAAAGTCCAAACAATCGAGGTATCATTAACATTCATAGCACAAAACATGTTCATGTGTATTTAACTCTTGAACTTCTTTGTGTTTCATTTTAGGGCGAAGTGCCGCCCATCGTGTGTTGGAGCGCTATAGGGCCCGGACTCAGGAGCAGGCCAATCTGAACCGGGCCCTCAGCCGATCAGTGGGCTCTCTTTCCATCCAGAATCTCGTCAGACCAGATGAGGGAGTCCTTCAGTACTCGGACTTCCACGCTGGGTCTGAGTCTTCTGCAGAACTGTACCACCAGCGTCAACAACAACTGCAACACCAGCGAGGACGACCCATGGAGATGGACCAGCGATACTTCCCGCACCAGAGAAACAAAAGCTGGGCGTCCTCAGCGGACCTGGTCTGCCTCGACCCAGATATGATTAGTTTTGGGGCGCTAGAGGACGCTCGCAGGGGCAACAGCGCCTTGAGCTCCCGCTCGGCCGGGCGGCACAAGTCATCGTCCAAATCCAGAGATTTCCGTTACTCAGACTTTGAGAGCCTGGATGTGCACAAGACCCATCACCACTCCAGCCCGTCCATCAACTCTGCGTTCAGCGGTGCATACGAGCAGATCCGAGAGAAGCAGAGGAAACTTCAGGCCATGAAGCAGGCCATGAATGGTGAGTGTCTGCTCTCCAGACCAATTCTGACCCTCAAGGTCCACTTTCCTGAAGAGTTCATCTCCAACCCTGATCCAGCACATCTGAACAAGCCAGATTGATTTCGCTTAGTGGTTAAAGATTTTGCTTGTAAACAAAAGTTTTAAACATTTAAATCTGGTGGAAATTAATTCCATGTTACCAGAAGTATTTTGTCTGTGCATGTCTAAAGATGAACTTTCAGACATGCTCAGATTTACCAAAAGCTCTTGCTGATAGTTTCTGAGCAGTAAAATTCACACATCTTGCAGTGGTGAGGCAGTTGTGTTGTGGGAGTGAGTTCTGAGTGTGTGTGCTGTCAGCTGACAGATTCTTTATGACTCGGTTTGGCTGAGAGCTTCAGATTCCTGAAAGTAATTAGAGAAATTGATCATTCTAGATTTTTACAGCTGATACACTTCTGCAAGAGTTTTCATTGGTCTGTCTTTCACTGGTTCACTCTCTCTCACTGGGAGGCTACTCTGAAACTGTAGCTTGACTGGCTACTAATCATTTAAACTAACCTAAAGTCATGCTGATGACTTTATGCAAGACTCATGCAAGACTGCTGAATGCGTGACTGGTGTTTGATTTTTAACTCAGATCTGTCTGCTGTAAAGCTGTGACACTGTTTTCAAAACATCTCTCACAATTGTGAAACTTTCTTATGTTCAGTCGTACGCTGCATTTATGCACAAGCTTCATCTGGTCTCCAGATGGATGTTTCTGAATGGAGAGAAGCTTTTCTTCACATTAATATCCTCGTCCGGTCTGGATCCAACTGAACTGAAATGTTTCAAATCTCCGCCAAACCCTTTCCCCAAACAAATCCTACACCATTTAAAAATGGGAAAACATTTTTTTACTAAATGGATGTTTTCTGTAAATGTAGAGTTTGTGTGTTTGTATTGTGTGTTTGTGAGGCACCAGGTCCTTGTTTTTGAATTTCAGAAGAGATGCATTGTGGGAAGCGATGCACCTCAGGTCTTATGGTCACGAGCTGATGGTCCGGGTCAGGAATGCAGTTTGTTTATCTGTCTTTCTGCTTTCACAAGCGTTGGTTTTGTTTGGCTCAGTGGACTTGTCTGTTTACTACAAATATCAAACAATGTTCTGGCAATTGTGTGTTTTATTTTAAGATAGTATCAGAGAAAAATGATTGGTTCTGTCTCATTGATGTCATCTCTCAGCATTACTGTCATTGTTTCACTGGAAGATGAGCTAATTGTTTCCTGAGATGATCTGCCAGCCAAGAATGAGACGAAAGTCTTATCGTTACAAGTGAATGTGGAACTCCGACTTTCCAAAACTCCTGGTTTGAGAAATCTCAGGAATTCTGCTTATGCTAAAGATGCAGCGTTGAGTATCTGAAGTTCATGAACTGGATTTTCTGGTCCTGACAAACCTGTTAAACAGTGTGTGGAGGTGAAAGCCTCTGTAGGGTTTCAGTCTTAGTTTAGAGTGATGTAACACACACACACATTCACCCTTACTCATAGAAAGCAAGATCATAGAGTAAAATAATTGTAATATTAATTCTGAAATGTATCATCTTAAATCTTTTTTATAGTTGGTCATGGTTGTACACAAAGACTCACTGTATCATCTTCCTCATGTGATCAGCTTATGTTGTGCTTATATTGTTTTTCATGAAACATTTTTCCACTCTAATCAGTTTGTTAAACTCATTTCTGGCTTGATTTTTTATGTACATGCCCGTTTGTTGTATTTGCTTTATATTTACTGATCTATAATTGCTGTTTATTGAATTAGTTATCGTTTCGTTCTGTTTTCAGTTTCCACTCACGCACACAGAAGAAATCACAGTGACTACAGTTCCTCCAGTGAAAGCCCCTCTGTGACATCATCAGACCACGACTACAGACAAGGTTTATCTGCTGATGACCTCATCCATATGTGACACGTACTTGACCGGCATTGCTCACACAACATTTGTGTGTTTCCTCTGTTTTCAAACAGCTAAGAAGCGTGAGGACGTGAGCCGGTTTGATCAGGATGCTGTGATACTCAGCAGTGCTCAGAGACACAGGTGATGTCTCTCTGATGTCTCTCTGATGTCTCTCTGATGTCTCTCTGATGTCTCACTGATGTCTCACTGATGTCTCACTGATGTCTCTCTGATGTCTCTCTGATGTCTCACTGATGTCTCCTGCTTCAGGCTGATCAGTCGTGCGTGTGCAAATTGTTCCAAGAACTCATTCTGAAATTCTTCTGTCAAACGACCCCCCCAAAAATATATGTACAGTATTTCAGTGTAATTACTGCAAATACTCCCATCTTGTGTGTTTCTGTGGCGCCCCCTACCGGTTAAACAGTTGAACTACCCATTTCAGTTGAACTACCCATTTTAGTAGATGTTGGCGGAGATGTTGTCATGGTGACCGTTGCCAGGTGAGGTGTTGGGGCAGGGTTCAGTAATTAATTCCTTGAGGATGCCCAGGGTGCAGAGCTGCTGTTAGTTGCCCACGGCAACTGTTGGGTGACATGTCATAGTGTTGACATAACTGAGCCAAGCTGGTTAGCTGGATAGTGCAAACTAGATGCAAAAATCATATCTGTATTAGTTTAAATCTGTCCATCTATAAATCTTACATTCAAGAGACTGTTGTGATACTTCTGTTGTTTTGGATTTTAGAGTGTGTTGATTTCATAAATGCAGTCATTTGTTTTTTTTTTTGTTAGATGCCAGAGATGTTGAATCTTAGATTTAGTGTGAAATTTTAATTGGATCAAGATTGGAGCTCTTACAAACACTTCCTGTTTCCTCTTGTGTCCAGACTGCTTGAGTCTGGTCGTGATGAGCTCTCAGGTACAGAACTTCTGATCCAGAGACAGGAGGAGACACGTAAGCTCCAGGCCCGGCTGTCCCGAGCTTCAGCTTATGCCGGAGACGACCCGAGAACCTCCGTACTGGACCTGGTGGAGCCTTTCCACAGCAGTTCACTGGACGTAGGACACCAGCAGAGAAAATCTAAAGTAATCCAGTTCAACTGAATTCATATTATACAAGTCACAGTGTGAGCAACACAATCTGAATGTGGAATCACTTTGAATTAGTGACTGAAACTTTAGACAGTTTAAAGTGGAAGCTCTTTTAAAATTGTGTTTGTTTTTGATGTAGAATTTCTTAGGCCCAGAGTTTGTGAAGATGAGCAGTGAGCCATGTGTGGTTTTAAATGTTCCTTCATCAATAATGGTAACTATAACAAATGCTTTCCTATACATCAGACAATATTACTCTGCTATGAACTGCTTAGTGATGCACTGTGTGTGTGTGTTTGTGTGGACTTGTTTTGCATGGGACAGAATAAGCCTGGAAAAGGGGAGGAGAGTCAGAGGAAAGTGGGCGTGGTCTTGTTGAATGGGCAGAGGTTGGAGGTGTGGTGTGATGTGAAGGCGGTCTGTAAAGACGTGCTGGACATGGTCATAGCTCACGTGGGACTGGTGGAACACCATCTGTTCAGTCTTGCCTACCTAAAAGGTTCATAAAACCTCTTCTGCTTAAACTAGTATTATGGTGATGGCTGGTTTCCTTCAGGTACGATGACCAGTTCTACATCAGTCCAGGGTCAAGTCTTATCATCATTTTATCTTCTTTTCTCAGACAACGAGTTCTTCTTTGTCGAACCTGATGCCAAACTTTCAAAGGTGGCACCTGACGGCTGGAAAGACAATCCCAGGAAAAAGAAAACAGACGTCAATTTTAATCTTTTTCTGCGTATCAAGTTTTTTCAGGATGATGTCAACTTGATAGAGTAAGAGCTCAGGGCCAGTGTCACAGTACTTAAACACCTGTGATGTTCTCACACGTCCACACATGAGCTGATATATGAAACATCTATAAAATCCTCTGTTTTCAAATACATGTAATGATTGTTATTGTACACAGGCATGCGATGACCAAACACCAGTACTACCTGCAGCTGCGGAGGGATCTCTTAGAAGAGCGGGTGCGATGCGACCTGCAGAACGCCGTGATCTTGGCGTCTTTGGCGCTGCAGGCGGAGTTTGGAGATTATCAGCCTGAGGTACAAGCAACACAAAACAAAGCATGTTTTGTTTAGAATGTAATTTAGTTAATATGTTTTGTTTCTTAATTAAATAAATGTTAGCTGCATGGAAAGACGTACTTCAGGACGGAGGACTACCTCCCCGGCTCTGTGCTGGACAAGATCAATCAGACCACACTTAAAGAGCAGCTCCCCAAACTCCACAGCTCGTACTTTAATGTCTCTGAGGAAGAGGCGGAGCTTGAGTTCCTCAAGGTAACACATCAGAACACAAGCAGTATTGTGAATAACCACATATTGTTCTGATCCTGCGTATGATGTCAGAGTTGTTTTTAATAGTTGTTGTTGGAGTCTGTCTGGGATTAGATGCGTGTTCTGTCTCTGCTGTGGACAGGTGAGCCAGCGGCTGATGGAATATGGAGTTCATTTCCATCGCGTGCTGCCGGAGAAAAGATCTCAGACGGGAATCCTGTTGGGCCTTTATTCAAAGGGTGTCCTTATCTTCGAGGTCCTCGATGGAAATCGAACCCCGGTGCTAAGATTCCCCTGGAGGGATGCCAAAAAGATCTCCTTCGCGGTAAGATGTTTCATAGCGCATGTTTACATCGCTGGAAAAAGTCACATGGCCGTTCTTACAAGCTGTTTCACATGGAGTCATTTTGAACATCTCTTCATGTCTTCATGTGTGTGTGTTCATGAGACAGAAGAAGAAGATCTGCCTGCAGAACAGCTCTGATGAGATTAAACATCTGTTCCACACCGACAGTCAGAAGACCTGCCAGTATTTGCTGCAGCTCTGCGGGGCTCAGTACAAATTCCACCTGCACATGAAGACCAGACAGAACAACCAGGAACTACAAGATCTGGGTGAGGAAGAAACAAGAGCAAGAAAACGGACAAAATATATTTAACATGCTTTTTATTCAACATTTAACTTTAGTCTTCATTTTTTTCACTTGATTAATATAGTTTGTTATTGGTCGAACAATGATTCATGATTCTTCTGTGACCTGTCATTTCAGAGAACTCTCCTCTGGGCAGTCTGCAGTCCTCTGATGGGATGGGTGCAGCCAGTTTGACCCCCAGCACAGACCCTGAACTTTACAAGAGAATCTCCCACTCTGAGATGTTTCTCAACAACGGCGGATCCGGACGGAACGCCGTCTCACCTCAGTCATCTTATCCAGAGTTCAGCTCCAGGATGAAAAGTCGTTCCCATCATAACCTGTGTCAGTTACCCGAGTCACCACAGCACAGGATGGCGCCTTTCGGTAGCCAATCACAGAGGTCGCAGGTGCTTGCATCATCACATCACCGTGCGAGCTCAGATACAGACTCCATCATTGTCTCCAAACAGCCGGAGGGGTGAGAGATACACAAACACATTTAGCAAAACAAGTTATTGTATTCATGTCTGTCTCGCTCTCCTGCAGAGTCTCTTAGATTTCACACCTGTCTCACTCTCCTACACCTCAGCAATTTGCTTTCCTGTTTCTGCACACCTGTCTCTCTGCCATGCCAACGGTGTTAATTCTCGTTGTAGACAGACAGGTCACGTGTTAGCTGTCCTACTGCAGTATTTACAAATTGATCAGGAAAAATAACTTGTTTTTCATTCTTTCTGCTCAGACGTAATCATGTCTTCTGTTCCTCATGATCACGTTTCTCTCTCTCTCTCTCTCTCTCTCTCTCTCTCACATCAGCAGTGGGTTTGGTCCTGAGGTCCACAACAGCCCCAGCTGGAACCCCAAAATCTTGAAGTCTGACTCTTGCTCTGGTGAGGATGTGGGACGGACGCACATCATAAGTGTGAAAATGAAACACAACCATCTGTCTCGTCTTCTTTTACAGCTGCCAGGAAAAAAGAAACTGCAAAATTGCCTATTTTTAAAATCAGTTGCCTCACAGCTAACAACTAGTTAGTTGGCAGGAAATGTGTCCCAATCTGTCCCAAAACCCAAACATCTGCTCGAACTGCAGTGAACTTTCAGTGACGCAAAACGTTCCAAGAGAACATTCCAAAACCCAACATGTCCTGGATTTCTGTGCTCAGTTGTGTTTCTTTCAGTTCAGCTCAGTTGTGTTTTTTCAGCGTGTTCTGTCAGCTCTGATAAACAACCGTTCTGTGGGCTAATGCCTCATACAACAGTCTGAACTGCAGAGTGCCGCCTGTTAGCATTAGCACATCAGAGAGTGAACAGTATGTGTATGTGTGTACATCTAAATCCCCTTCTGTTTTTTTACTCCCACAGATTCCTTGAAACAGAAGTTAGACGCTTTGCCCTCTCTAGAGCAGGAAATACAGACCATAAATCTAAAGAAAGATGTCAAATATGGGCTGGGTGAGTAAAAAATCCCTGTTTCTGAGAGACTTACACGCTCAGTCATGAAGGTCTGATGAATTATACTCAGAATTAAAATTACTATATGCAGCCTGATTTTTGTGTTCTGGCGAAACCACATAATACAGTTTTTTCCATGTGTGGCTCAGATAAGGTAGTTTTTTAAAGCAAACATCTAAAGAAGATAAAATGTTTCACTTTTCTCAGAGTCTCCCTCAGACATCCAGCTGTACAGATCAGACATCTCTGCACAGAAACAGGAAGTGGGTGTTGACTCTTCCTCTGAAGAGCATACAGGCCCCCCCAGCCCTTCTCTCAGCTTCAGTAAAACATCTCCACCTCAGTCAATCCGGCAGGACAGCGTCAGCTCACAGGATTCCCGTACGGAGAGCACAGGCCTGCAGCAGACGCATCTCAACGGATTTCATCACAGCTTTCCTCCTAAGGGAACCACAGCAGCCCAGTTACCTCCAGCTGACATTAAACCCACGACTGAGGTCACCCCACCTGCTCTGCCCCCTAAAACCAGAAAACCCAAAGTTCCAGACATTCCTAAAGAGCTGGAATACTCGGACAGAGGCGATTCTGAGATGGATGAGGACACAAACTCGAGTAGCCAAGAAAAACAAATGACTGAGCAGGTAGAATTAGTTTCTGCAGTGATTTGAAGAACTTTGATTCTTGTCTTTAGGTTTGCAGGACATTATTCTGGTTTGATATAAACTTCAGTATGTGTGAATTTTAAGTGTAAATTTAATTTTTGTGAAGTTTAATGTTATGTTTTTTGGAACAGTGGGACAAAATTCTCTTGCATCCTGCTTGACAATCCCTACATGCCAAACAGATTTCACATGCAGAATTTAATTTACAGTTTCTAAACATATTTCATTGTGTAGCACTTCTTATCCAGGTCCTGGATGTCAATCTAAGGTCCTGGTTAAGCGTCAGTTGTATTTACATCCTGTATCCACACATTAATCAAATCCACAAACAAACATCAAATGTTCACAAACTGCTTCTGAACTTCCTGCCTTCCTCTCTTTCTCATTTACCAATTGCATTTTTGAATGCAAATGGAGCGCAATGTCTGCACCTGAAAACCCTGCGTTAACACATGCATTCGACCTGTAACCTTTGACCTCGGCATGTGTAAGGCATTGCATGGCCTCATCTTTACACAGATTCTCTCTGTTCACAGGATCTTTCTCTCAACAGCGTCACGGACAGTTTAAATGCTAGTAGCCCAGACGTCAGTAGCCTCCAGCCTGGAGATCTATTTGACGTTGAGCTGTCCAAAAAAGACAGCAGTCTGGGCATTAGTGTCACGGTACTGTGTGAAAAGGTTTCCGCTCTCACTTATTCTCCTTTGTCTCTCTTTGTGTGTGTGTGTTGTTGTAACCTTTTGTCCTTTCCTGCTTTTTGAAGCTCCTGATTTGGTTCGAGTTTTGGCTGTATGAATGCAGATTTTTACAGGCATTTGAATCAGTCTCAGTTACAGTAAAACTGAAACACACAGTTTCAGTGTCATTGTGTTGGAGAAACTAATGCCTGCATTGATTTGCATTTGCCTGAATGTCTCTGTTTTGCTTTGGTGTGATTTTTGCAGTGCTGCTTTCTGAAATTTCTAAGCATGTGACTTGATTTCTGAAATGATTTGTGATAATCTGATCAGAATTTTAAAACACTGGTAGAATCATCATCAGATGAAAATGAAACTCAATCAAACGGTTGCCTCTTGTATGTTATGATGGGTGATTCTTGGTTCAGGGTTCGATCGTTTCAACTTTTTTGTTATTGTTTGAATACACATCACTAATAAACTAGCTGTGTACAGATGACCCAGAACATGATCTCTGTGTGTTGGGTGTGTTGATGTGTTTGTTGGTCACAGGGTGGGTCAAACACGGCAGTGAAACATGGAGGATTATATGTCAAATCTGTCATTCCTGAAGGAGCAGCAGAACTGGATGGGAGGATAAAGAAAGGTAAAATAAAAAGAAGTTTATAATAGTGTCACCTTCACCCAGTTAGAAAGACAGACTGCCAGTGAGCTCAGGATTGTGAGAGATGTGTCTGATGTCTTTTACATGAATCKCCACACAAATATCAGGAAATGCTGGAGACATTTTTTCCAACATCAAAATATTTCACATTTTTGCTTAAAGTAAATAAACTCTGTTGTTTGAACTGCAGGGGATCGCCTGGTGGCCGTTAATGGAAAAAGTCTTGAAGGAGCCACACACAGACAGGCAGTGGAGATGTTACGAGACACCGGGCAGGTGAGGTCGCTCTGGCTGTGTTGGTAAAGATGCTGCACTGCGCCTTCATCTAAAAGCCACCAGTGTGACTTTTATTTATATTAATTCTCAGGTGGTTCATCTGTTGCTGGAGAAAGGTCAGCCCCTATTAGACAAAGACAACATTTGCGCTCCCCTGAACCCACAGGGCACCACAAAACCTCAAAACAACACACAGAGCACAGGCGCACAAGAGCCGGCACCAGCGCACAAAGCAGAGTACAGTTTCATCACACCGGGTGAGAGCATGACGTCAGCAACTGCAGAGTCACAGGTTCTGTTCTCAGAGAACACACATAGAGATAAACTGTGTACCAAAGACAAAAATGTGCTAATAATGTACATGCTAATGCTAAACCAAAGATTGTGGATTCAAGCCCCGGTAGAGTACAACAGTTTGAACGCGGTGTAAACCTGTTGTTTATTGCGATCAGAGAACACCTTTGAGGTGGGTTTGCTGAGGAACACGTCCGGACTTGGTTTCAGCTTCAGCCGGGAAGAGAACATCCCCGGAGAGCCGTCCGGCTCCAGCTTGGTGCGGGTCAAAAAGCTGTTTCCCGGGCAACCGGCGGCCGAGAGCGGTCGCATCGAAGTGGGTGACGTCATCTTGCGTGTCAATCACACGTCACTCAAAGGACTGTCGCAACATGTACGTGAAGTCAATAACGAATCAATTAACATAATTCCTAAACAAAAATCCATGCAAATCTAAAATCTCCAGAATCTCTGAGCCAGAAGTTCCCACATAACCACAATGAAGGTGAAAGTGTTTTATTATCTTGTGTGTTTCAGGAGGTGATTTCTGCTCTGAGAGGTACAGGGCAGGAGGTGACCCTTCATTTGTGTAGACCTGACCCTGGAGTCTTACCACAGATAAACCCCACCATAAACGTAAGACTTTAGACTGAAATCACAACTTACCTGAGGACATTTCAGGTTAAAATCTGTGATGTTCTTCTCATACAACTAGATAATTCTTATAAAAATCATTCTTAAGAAAAATAAACTACACCTCCCTCAGACTCCTGCACACTCTCCACAGAAGGAGCCCCATCCTAAGCCCCAACCTGATCCCAATCCGAGCTCTCCAGCTCAGGCAGMGCGCCAGCGGGCGTTGGGTCTGGTGGAGGAGGCTCTGGAGAGGTTACTGATAAAGTCGTCCTCTCACAGAGACAGTTACAGTGACAGCACAGACAATGAGGAGGAGCAGGTCAGCCAAACCAGGGACCATAGTGTGTATCAGACCCCCGATCTGGACGACACCGTACCCTCAGTGTTTTATTCCTCCAGACAATCCGTGTCCAGTGCTACAGAGGCCAACAGAGGGTCAGTAATTCAGCCGCAGGTCATTTTTACAGGTTGACCTGAATTACTTTCTTATGTGTTTACTGCCTCTCAAAGTATAATTGATTGAGCATGATTTACACGTTTAGAGGTAAAACTGTTGATTCGTCTATTAACTGTCTCTCATCGTGTGTGTGTGTGTTATATAACTGTTGTTTACACTGCAGTGTGATAGATGGAGTTTTATTCAGTTGCTCCATATTTTTATCTTTTGTCCTCCATATTTTTATCTTCCAGTGATGTGGAGAGCTCAGCGCTGTGCATGTCATCATCTTCAGCCCCGCCTGTGGGCGGAGTCTTGAGCCCCAGTCCAACCATCAACCTCAGTCATCCAGACCACGCCCAGGAGGAGGAATTTATACCTGTAAAGCCTCAGAATGTTCACATGATGAACTATTATTATAACTCTATGTAATGTATTATAGATGTTAAGTCAGCTTGATCTGTGACTGTCTCGTTTCAGGAGGTGGAGCTGAAGGTCTCTCTGGTGAAGTCTGATAAAGGTAGTTTAGGCTTCACTCTCTCCAAAGAAAATGACAACAACTGTTACATCCATGACATCATCCAGGATCCTGCTAAAGAAGACGGACGACTGCGGCCTGGAGATCGCATGATAATGGTATTCATCAAACTCACTGCAGTCTAGTTTAACAGGTTTAAAGAGCCCTCAACATTTGGTTGAGCTAGTAATCGTCTTACAGATGATCAGATTAAACAGTACATTTGGAGCTTGATGTAGCCACATTGCTAATTGGATTAAATTGGGGGTGGGGCTATCTTTTGGTCTGACCAATGGAAGACAGAGAAGACTTTCAAAGATAAATTGTGAGTAAAGTTAATTTATAAACACATAGTTAACATCTCTGTTTGTCTTCCTGTGTTTTTAGGTGAACAATAAAAATGTGTCGGGCATGAATCACACTGAGGTGGTCAACTTGGTGCGTTTCGCCCCCAAAGTCGTGGACCTCGTGGTGGGTCGCGTTTTGGAGCTGCCCAAACCCCCGATGGAGGCCCACCTTTTGCCAGACATCACCTTTCAGTGCCACAACGAGTCTTCAGGTATAGAAAACATTACAGGCTTATCATAACATCCACTTTGACACTCAAAGCTATTCTGTGTTCCTAAAAATACCCAGAATTCAGTTGGGCCAGTAAACCAGCAGTGTAGATTCTTCTGGGTTTGACTGACACATGTAGAGCATCAGTATTATTTTGCTCTCAGAGGTCAGCAGGACCTTCCTGGGTCTCACAAAACACAGGTATCCATCAAATAAACAAAGCCCACCTGAGTTTGACTGGAAAAAGAGCTTGTGGAGTTACAGGCAGTAGAGAACAGGTTTCAGCTCACTTATAACTCCAGAGGGCATCAGGGAAGGTACAGCTCATGATACATCCAGACGAGAGTGTTGGTTCTCGGGCTTGTGTGCAGGTCTGGTTCTTGATGGAGGAAGTGATAGCAGGGTGGGTGTTTTGTACGTGAAGGACATCATTCCAGGATCTGTAGCTGCAGCAGAAGGCAGTTTGAGAGCACTGGATATCATACACTACATCAACGGAGCTCCAACGCAGGATCTGACTCTGAGCGAGAGCTGCAGGCTCCTGCAACTGTCTCTGAAGAACCTCACGCTCAAAGCCACCAGGTCAGTTTCAGTAGATGTTTACACTCTGAACTTCAGACCTGCTGGAACTCTACAGCTGATCAAGGCTCGTATAATGTGCTGAAGTTAATGTGTAATCCTGTGTGTCTGGACAGGGATGGAAAGCCTGTTTTTCCGAGCGAGGATATCTCATTGCTGAACCATAACGTCAGTCCTAAAGTGTCTCAGAGCACGAACATGAACGGTGAGTTTTTTTACAGCTGTGAGTTAGTTTAGTGGATTTAGGTGTCATGCAGTTGATTAGTTAATTCTGATGGCATGTTGATGCAGTAGTACTAGTACTAAGTAATATATACTTGTGTATTTTTTTCAATTTATATTTATTTAAATAAATGTTTATTTACATAGGCGTTTATTTATTTGTATGTATTTGTGCATTACTTGCATTAAAATATTAAAAATATAAAAATATTGTTTCTGCAGTTGTAAGATTCACTTATTATGTCACACTTTGACCTCATTTCCCATTTCATAGGTTATCTCCATAGCAACAGCTGTAGTGAATTAGAGGCTCTGTCCAGCATCTGTCCTGCTGAGGTAAGAGCTCGTGGTAAACAATTACTTAATCTGTAAAGAGAGAGAGATGAGAAACTTCTCAGACATGTGAAGAAAACTTCATGGTTACTTTGTGTCTTGTGACACTGAAATTGAAACAGAGGCAGGTCAGATAGACAGATCAGATTTCTCTGTCTGAGAGAGAGACAGGTAAAGAGCAATGTGACTTGTTTTTCAGGAAAGTTTCACGGGTTGATTTTCTTTTACAGGAGCAGATTGTGAAGCTGCAGTTAGAGAAACCTCCAGCAGGGGGTCTGGGCTTCTCTGTGATTGGTGGAGAGAGGGGCATTTTTGTAAAGTCCATCACCCCGGGGGGCACAGCAGACACTGCCGGCACCCTGCAGGTGGGCGATCGTTTGCTGAAGGTACGGCACCTCACTTTTTGATTTAAAACATGGGTCAATATCGAATCGTACTATTGTGTTTATAAACGCTAACGCTGGTTTGATGTGTACAGGTAAATGAGGATTTAATGGTCGGCATTTCTCACTTTAAAGCCGTCACTACTCTTCGTAAAACAACAGGTTTGGTTCACCTTGTCGTCTCTCGTCCACCTGATCAAATGCCCAACACGCA
Source organism: Ambastaia sidthimunki (assembly GCA_036877625.1). Classification (NCBI taxonomy): domain Eukaryota; kingdom Metazoa; phylum Chordata; class Actinopteri; order Cypriniformes; family Botiidae; genus Ambastaia; species Ambastaia sidthimunki. The sequence goes on from JAZGTK010005003.1 coordinate 18,519, forward strand.
CCTGAGCTTCCCGCCTCTCAAATCCAGCGGCATCCAGGAGAACAGCGGTACATCCTGCACCAGTCTCACATTTACCTGAACAAGAGAGTTTTTAATGACCTGAACGTGTTTGTGTGTCTGTCACGTCTCAGATGTGAGTGAGGACAGCCGTGTGGCCATGAAGCTCCAAACTCCATCAGAGCAAAGCAAGAGTCACAGCCCACCTCCTCTTCCTCCAATAGGTAGGATGCTGGGTCACATGACCTGGGGGACGTTTGCGATTGGTCACCTAATGCTTTGTTACTGATTGGCGATCGATTAGCTGTACGATCATGAAAACACCAGATGTAAAAAACCGCTGGACGTGAAATTAAGATGAAGTGTGAAAGCATAAACAGCAGCTCAGTCTGTCAGATCCTCAGTGTGTCATCTGTTAAACTGTTTGATCAATACCGTGTGTTTGTGTGTTCCAGACTATGACGCAGGTTCTCTAGAGAAACAGAAGGTGGTCTTATCAGAAGACACAGACTGTGACGGCTCATCTCTGCCTGAAGACTCTCCTGAGGTACAGACGCCCATTACTAGCATCAGACTTTGATATCTGCTGCTTTACAGCAATAAAACTGCATTAAAGGTCATAAGATTTCACACAAGGCCTCATTTAAATGATTTCTTTTCTCCAGACGTCTCGGAAAGAAGTCAAGTGGAAGGAGGAAAATGTTGATTCTCCATTAAATGACAGGTGAGAAAGACCAAAACAGATTTTGAATAACCCTTGTTAGACTCATGCTAAAGTTCTCTGAAGAGTAACTTAACTGATTGTGTTGGGTTTATTTTTTGAGAGTTTTCTTAGTCAGACCAGAAGTTTTGTTGTTTTAGCTGAAAATCGTTTTACAAAATCATATATAGTTGTTTATTTACTCTATTTTTTGTATCGGTGAAACTGGTGTTTTAAACTTTTTGCTTCTGTTGGTACAGTGCTGTGCAGTCATCAGCTCAGCTGGATGATGATGATGAAGATGATGACATCACATGGGGCAGTGACGAGCTACCAATAGAAAACATCAACTCTAAATTTACTAAAGGTTGGTGACCAGTAACTAACCAGTCACTCAGTTGTTTTTGGGGAAGTGTAATGTATCCTGTATAAGAGTGGTTGGATTTGTTTTGAGGTCTGCATTGAGACTTCTCTCTGGCTCTCTCTCTCTCTTTCTCTCTCGCTCTCTCTCTCTCTCTCTCTCTTTGTTCTTCAGATGGACTGATAGTAACAGAAGATGAGTTGACATCTCTTCCGCTGGTTAAAGTGGTTCCTGATGGTCAGTACACCTCCTCTACACTCAGCTCTGTGGTCCGCATGATGAAGGGTCTGCTGGAGCAGAAGGTTCCTCTGCAGGAGTTTGAGGTAAACACACCGTCACCAAAACAACCGGTGTTGTCTGAATCTGTCCGATCCACAGTTTTCTCTCCTGTTTACACAGCCAGCACTATGTGCAAACATTTTTTAAACGCACACACAGAACCTAGTTAACACACTTTTATTTTCTTCCTCCACAGAACCTGCAGAATTTACAGCCTTTAGATGACTGTCTGATTGGCCAGACCACAGAGAACAGAAAGAAAAATCGGTACAAAAACATTGTTCCATGTAAGTGTACCAGAAAAGTGTTTTGTCTCCTGTAATACTTTTCTTTGACAGCCTAATGGTCAGTGTAGGTGTTGTGACACATTGAGTTGTGGTGCTTATTAAGAGATTAAAGTTTAAATCCAGCTCGCATCGTTTTCAAATTTTTTTCTTGTTGACTGATTTTTTTTGTCTCTCTTTCATGGTTTAGACGACACAACGAGGGTCACGCTGGGGAAGGACGGCGGCTACATTAACGCAAACTTCATCAGGATGCCAGTGAAGGACGAGGACTTCCTGTACATTGCGTGTCAGGGGCCGCTGCCCACCACGCTGGGCGACTTCTGGCAGATGGTTTGGGAGCAGAAGTCCAACGTGATCGCCATGATGACGCAGGAAGTGGAGGGCGGAAAGGTGAAATGTCAGAGGTACTGGCCCGACACACCCCACTCGCCCGAGATGGTGGGTGAGCGTCTGCAGATCACGCTGGTCAAAGATCAACACCTGGATAACTTTGTCATCCGGCTGATTGAGGTCAAAGATATCCAGGTTAGAGACTGATTGTAAATGGCTTCTGCTAATCCCATTAACTTTTCTCAAGAGACATGAAACAACATGTGAAATTCATTATAAATTTCTTACTGTTGTCACAAAGTTGCAAAAAATTAATCTGCATGCATCAAAAGTATCGAAATGTTTGTAAATATGTTACTTGCAGACAAATGAGATCCAGAGAGTAACACATCTGAACTTCACTGGCTGGCCTGATCACGGGACCCCGACTCGGCCTGAACAACTCCTGACGTTCATTTCTTACATGAGACATATCTACCAATCAGGGCCCATCATTACACACTGCAGCGCAGGGATTGGTCGATCAGGAACGCTCATTTGCATAGACGTGGTCCTCGGCCTCATCAGTAAAGATGCAGATGTAAGATTCACTCGGGTTTGTCTGGCCCTGGTTCAGTTATAATCTGCTAAAATGTTATTAAATAATTCTTTGTGTTTGTTTCACTGTTCTCTGGGCAGTTTGATATCTCAGATGTGGTTCGTATCATGAGGCTGCAGAGACATGGCATGGTGCAAACCGAGGTAACCAACCTCAGCTATATAAAGCCTTTAAAAACACACTTTATCATCTGCTGTGTAACTTTTCCTGTTTTTCTTTCCAGGATCAGTATATTTTCTGCTACCAGGTCATCTTATACGTGCTCAGATGTCTACAGGCAGAAGAGAAACTCTCAGGTTAAACATAGACACTGTCTTCTGTTTCTTAAACAGAGTTATAGATGAACTAACAGTAACAGCAAGTTTTCATCTTTCTATCAGGCCCTTCGTTCCTCTCTGAACAAATTAGTTTTAAAATGTTTTAGACGTCAGTGACGTTTTTTATTTGTGCAGAATTTTGTGTATTTTAAATCACTTACATTCTTGATCATTGGCTGCTATTACTTTAAAACCATTTATTTTATAATTTATCTTACAGTTTTTATAGATTCTTGGAAAATTCTGGATGAAATTGAAAAGAAATGAATTCATATTTTTTGTGGTACAAAATGGTTTTTTTTACACTAAATGCTGGAATGAAATGTTGATACAGACAGAATACAGACAGTATTTGCTTTGTAAATCTTTTAGAGTTTCACTGAGTTTCAGTGTTGTGTTGTGTGATATTTATCTTATTAAATCTGTCGATATGTTTTAAAGCTGTTACATACTGGACAATTTGCAATTTGTAAATAAAAGAATTTAATTCCTTTAAGATTTTCCTTTGCTGCTTTTTGGCCTTTCCTCAAACTGCTGAAAAAAGATCATAAAAATACTAATAATTATATATATATATAGTACAGTAAGTATAGTAGTAAGTAAAACATTCAGTTTTGTTTGTAGATCTACTTTACTGCGCACATGACAAACTAATAAGACTGAAACCAGCGCTTGTCAGTTTTGTGTGTAATATTTTGTGTCAGATCAGACTGTCAATGTTTTTAGAAGCATAAAATCTTGCTTGTGCATAAAATTCTTCATTGTTTATTTTTAGTGTTTTTATTAGAGATGCTTGTTATAAATGATGATGTTAGTTTGTTTTTCTAATACCTCAGTTTCTCTGCATCGCCCGGGTTACCAGAGAGATTATTGCTTTAAACTTGACACCCTGTCCTTACTCAGATTTATAGTGTTTTCTCCCCCACTGTTTTCAGATGATCACTTTTTCTGAACTGTGAATTTGACTTGAATATTTGAATATGTGTGTGTCACCTGTGGAGGTCCAGTTTTACATTTACAAACACTGTTTTAAAAAGCTCAGCATTCACTAAAGGTTTAAGTCAGAATTTCTTTCCAAATGTAAGTGTGCTAAAAATACTCATACTATGCTAAAGATATTATAATATTAATACTTATTTAAATGACCTGTTGCAAAGCTGTGACCATTTCTTTATTAACTGAATTCTTCATTTTGAAATGCCACAGAATGATAATCATTTTTGTAGTAATAATAAGGATTATGCAGTATCAAATACAACACCATCAGAACATTTTTATTTAAAAGGCTGCAGCTCTCTCGTGACTCTGCAGAGGAAATGAATGAGCTCTGATGGATGGATTTACTGTTTAAAACATTTGCACATCTGGTTTATATAAGACCTGTAGCAGATGAAGTCATGCTCATACACCCTCATGACAGCTTTGAAATCAGTCTGCAAAACAGCAAAGAGATTGATGTGCCTCCAGAACGTTCATTCTACAGGTGACAAACTCCTCTTTCAAAATGATTATTTATTTTCTCATTCTGTCTCTGTTGAGATAATATATAAAAATGTGACTGAGCTGTTTGTTTCAGCAAATGTGTTCATTTTTGCGTAGCTTATAATGTGGTGCAGACCTGCACTGCATCAATAATAATTTTAATAATGTTCGTTTTTAATGTTCAACATTATAAATCATGCTGTGATGTTATGGAATGTTTTGATTATGTGGGTTTAAATTGGAAAATGTACAAATGTAAAACTACAAGTTAAAGTTACTTAGAAATATCTTTACATCCGATATATTTACAAATCTGTAACCCACAGATCTCATTTACAATATTACTTCAGAAGACAAACCAGGAGGACATGAAGAACTCTACA
>JAZGTK010005004.1:0-23241 GCA_036877625.1 Ambastaia sidthimunki
CTCGCATGCACACTGAAAGCATTTTTCTCACCCCATCACATTGCATCATAGTTGAGTGCACTTGCAATTAGAGCTAATTAGAGTTCCAGGCCATACTACACAAAAAGCGATAAGCACAGAGGCCCGCATGTCCTCACAGGAATATGAAGTCAGGAAGCCTTGTTAACATACTGCAGGCTAACACAACAGATCAGGTTTGTTATGACGCTGAAACATCTAAAGTCCACAAGAGACCAATCCGAGGGCGTCAGTTTTTCCCTTCATGAAATTGCCTGTTACAAGTGATCGGTTGCTCTTGTTTAGAAAGAGTATTTATTAAAGCAATAAACCGTGAATGCCGTAAGCCACACAGTGCTTAAAATGGCCCTTAACCGTGGTAAAATTACTGTAAAGCACTGTAAAGACTCAAGTAGCTTATTGCTTTTATAAAACAGTGGCAACAGTATGAAATACACGCATGCTTAATACACAATTCATTCACCAAGTGTGTTTTCTGACTGCAGGCTGTTTGTAGTTGCATGTTCATTTGAGAATTCATGAAGGGGAATTTAGTGTCAATAAAATATTACATTTTAAATAAATTATTTGAATAAGTAAAATTATTTAATTGGAACAAGACAAAAATTGAAAAACAATTGTTAGAAACAGCAGTAACTTGGGTACCCTCCATTACCAACCAATCAAATAACAGCAATTGCTAGACAACAATTACATGCATGTGATGTGTGTGTTAATTTGTGACTCTCTTTCTCTCTCCTTCTTTTTCCCAACACGCACTCGCACAAACACTTATCCTGATCTCACGGTTAACAGCAGCCTAGCTGCGTCTGCCTGTGTACTTTTTAACTGTGACCTATAGATGTGAGAAGATTGTAAATTGCCTGCAATCACCGACAACAACAGTGAGGGACGCAAAAGTGCCCCAGGCTCAGTAATATTCAAACTGCCTCCGCAAGGGCGTCTTCTGATGAGCACAGACACAGAGATGATATATAATTCATACATAATTCATGCCAGCACAACTTTTAGAGACATAGTAGCCACTTCAAACTTTTTGGGTGTGAGACTGATGCTGTTATTCTGTGTTATTTTATCAAGGAGATCCATAAAAGAGCATTTTATTTAACATAATCTTCAAGCTGACACAACGGTTAAAGTAACAGAGCTGTTTCATGTAAACTTAATAAGACTCCAACGTTTGTTTAGTCAGCTTTTTTTTTTTTTTAGTTTTACATTATCTTCAATGTGTCATGCTTAAAGATTAAGCAATTTTGGAGAGGCTTGCACTAGCAACCTAGCTTTGAAAGCATAAGATCCTACCCCCATTCAAACCATGCTACCTCCAACACACATGAATGCATACATAGTTTGACAGGCAAATATGACATTCTAACATTGCTTGCGGGCCGAATGCAATGATTGGGCGAAAATGTTCTAGTTCTGCTCCTTCCACAGAAGATGTATATTTATAAACATATTCAGACCTCTTAGTGACTGCTATCAGGATGCTAGAGAAGACTTTCAACCAGTATAAGAAAAAAATGGCCTACACTGCCTTTAACAAATATAATGATAACATATGATATTTCTATGGCTTTACGATGATGTAACTTCATTGCAATCACCAATGTCCAATAAAGTCCAATATAGATAAATGTGAAATGTCTGAAAGATTGCAATACCACAGCTTTGATTCAAAATACACTAAACAAAAGAATCACAATGTAATTATAATGTGGCCCAGGTCTCTATTTAAAACCATATTGCCTGGTCCCTGATGACTACACCCAGCTGCTATGACACACAAACTGTGCATATACACAAGCTACTACACAATTCCCAACCAGATTCCCGGTGGAGCTCTATCTGCTTGTGATGAAAGCACTTCCTGTAGGGACTGAATCTCAGCATAGTGGGAACGAGATATTTAGGGTAAAGAGGAAGGCAATGAAGATCAGAATAAAAGGGTGACCTAGTTTCTCCTTTCACCAGCTCTGTCCCAGCCTTGGTGTCCTGGAACCCACAGGGTGAGGTGGTAGGCCTGCAACCAGCAGAGAGACCATCGTAGGGCAGAAAGAACGTCAAACAATGACTGTGCACTCTCAACCCCTCCTGCCAGAGCCAGTGAGGGTGGATGGTTCCCCTGGCCACATCCTCCCAATGAGAGAAGGACGAGCTGGCAGGCTGCTCTGGCACAGCTTCTCCTCCATTACGTCACTGTGCCGAGCAACACAGCACTGCTGTGCACACGACACACCTGCTGCCGGCTGCACTGGCTGGGCTCCAGTTCCTTATCAGCCCTGCTGCTCACCTCCCTGCCTGGAACTCTCTGTAGACATGCAGCGCCTGTGTAAAATACATCTAGATTTCTCATCTAGATAAGAACACTTATTTTTAAGGGATTTTTCAAGTTTTTGCACTATATTTAGCATATTTAAAATTCAAATTACTAAAGCGAACACGTATTAAAAAATGGTAACAGTTGATACGGTGCATTATGTTTTACCATTTGCATTACACTGGTAGTTATTGGTTTATTTTAACATACAAAGCATGTGTTAGTAGTTTAGTGAAAACATGTTTAAATAGGTTGGTAAATTACCGTTATGTAATGATATATTATAAATGAACTGTAAAAAAATAAAGGCATCAAATAGCTACCCAGTTATGCCTCACTTTTTTACTGTACAAAATTTGATTAATTAGATACAGGCCTAATTAAATCTGCATTTGTTAATACAAAAGTATTTTACATTTCACAGTATAAAGCTTCATTAAACTGGTGTTTGCATATGATGTTTTAAGATATTACACTGTGAGCAAAGTAAATCTCCTGAGGCACAAATAAATAACACACCGGCCAGAATCTGATTACTCAGCATGTTTTGCTCCAGGACTAGCCAATATATTTCCGTACTTAAACACACATTTTTTTTATCTAAAGATGGGACTCAAAGGGACCAACAGGACTCTCCCAGTAGGGCTTTAAATATCAACACGTCAACCAAATGTGAGACTAGAGCAATTAAACAAATACGCTTTTGTTATAAAGGCTGTTTAAAGTCTTCACTTGAGAAATGTCTCAGTTATTTCTTCTTGTAATCCTCTCTAACACACAATGATTGTCTTGATGTGTTGAAAGAGTATGAAAGCCCTGAGGGAGTGTGTGTGTCATCCAGGAGCCGATATCCTCACAGACTTCTGAAGGCTGAGAAACAGGACGCTCGCAAATTGACTGCAATGGAAAGCGATCTGCGGTCTCTCGTTTCAAGCTACACATGAAACAAAGACAATCCTCAAAGAGAAACAAACAGTTCCAAACAAGAAACAACTGTCAACCTCCATTCAGATGTATGCTTATTTCCCCTATTAAAATAAGTCACATTTGTTTCAGTTAATTGGGTATACACCCAGAATAATTAAAAAGGTTCCTAAAAGGTTCTTTGTTGGGATGCACGGTTCCATAAAGAACCTTTAACAGCAACAGAATTTTCTGTTTCTCAAATGATTCTTTGTAGAAGATAAAGGTTCAACAAAGAGTCAGAAAGGTGAGAAAGAAATGGTTCTTTTACAAATCTTTGAAAAAATCTTCAAAAATTGTTCTTTTGTTGTATCAATGTAAAGATCTTTTTAGTACCTTAATTTTTAGGAGCATCTTATTAAATAAATGTTTTATATTACTTTTGCTTTCTTTGAGATAATTGTTTATTCATATGTTAACTGAGGTAACAAAAAGGGAAAATAAATCTTAAGGATGTAACCACATACTCAGGTTTGGGGGAAAAGCAATAATTTTAAAAAAAACACCTCGTAAAACCTCATGTCAGTTATCTGAGCCCATTAATCTTAATATTTTGTTTTTACCAGGAACAAATTCAAATCTAAGACTCGTCAGGTTAACAAACTAGATCTTTATTCTTCCAAAGTTTTGTGTCTACCTGATTAGTAAAGATCGCTTTTCACGACTTGGATAATGTATAACCAAACATCTTAATCTTTTCTTAAGATCAAGTTAATGATTGGTCAAAGAAATTAAATACATGTTTAAGTCATGGATGACTGAAAACCTAACCATAAAAATTCAGTCAAATAATGAAGTTTGGCTGCGGTTTCACTGGCTTCAGTGTATATGATGTAACCCTCCACTCATCAGTGAATAACAGACCTTTAATCTACAGGATTTTATGCTCTTCTGTACAGTCAGTCTTCTCTGCTACTGTACTAAACCGCTTGATTTACAAGTTCCCAAGAGGCAGTTTGCAGAGTAAACTGCTTATTATTAATGGATGAGCTATGTTGACATCACGCCAAAATCCATACAACACTATTTTGAATCTGGAACGGTTCCAATAATATCACAATTAAATGTAAATGGGACATGTGCTTTGAACATATTGATCCTCAGTCCTCTAGTCTTGATTGTGGTTCAGGAAAGCTTTGCTGGTTGCTAACATCAAATAGATACCAGAGGGATGTACAAGCAAAAGTTACACCAACATTTCTGCCCACCACCCCAATGGCAAAACAATCTTAAACATCTGCTGGTAGACACGGGTGCAATTTCCCAGCAAATCTTGTGGTTCCCTCACAGAGCTTCCAGAGAAGATATTGTACACTGATCAGAGTTGAGTATATATAACACATACCTTTGGTTAAAATAAACAGGTCAACAATATTTAGTACAGTAGCAGCACTTCTGCGTGTTGCGTTGTGATGGATGCTACAGCCCATCAACAACAGTCACGAGAACAAAACAACCCAATTCCCAAAACCTCACATTTGAGACATGCATAATCAATACCGGACAGACTCGTCCAGATCATTGCACCACACAGATGCGCTGAGCTAAACGGCACAATGTGTAAGCGGGGTTGCTTTTTGGGGGGATGCTGTCGGCACCTGCCGCTAAACCCATTGCGCACGCTTCCACGAGCCCGCAACAAAAGATCTGCGTTGTGCGTCTCTCTGCGGGCTGATCGATGCTTTTTAGCAAGTGTTGGAAAGACTGACCTGAATGGTGCAGGTATACTCCGTATCATCCAGCAGTCTGACGGTACACATGTATTCTCTCTCCAGGTTTCTGACGCTGCCACTCATCAGCCGACTCAACATCTTCTCAACGCACGATCCGGGACCAGAACAAAACACTCAAGCAATGAATGTCACATTGACCAAACTCTCCGGTCGCCCAGGTGAAACGTGCTAACCGAGGCCGAGAGCATCTTTATCCTACGAGATCGTTTCGGTGTTTTATTTTTGTTGTTGCGAACAGGTTCCTTCAGGTCCAGATGAACTGGCTGTGGTTACGAGCAGACTGTTGACCATTCACCGCTTGATATTTGAGCAAGTGGGCGGGCTCACCGTATCTGATTGACGTTCCTTTTAGCCAATGGTGAAGCTTTCCAAATAAGGACGCGTTTGAAATGGACAATGAAAGATCTTTGGGTGACGCTTTAATCCAATGAGATATTGAACAAAGAATTTAAGTTATACAATTTTATTTCCTGAAGCGATAATGGTAACTGAAAAGTCAAAAGTGAAAACTGTTATACCTATACCAGTTTTTAGTTACTTTTCCAATCTATCTTTTTGCATTTTTTTTTGCACTGTTTTGTTCTAACAATGAATGCTAAATTGTGTGCAAAACAAAATGAATTACGTCTGAACTAATTCCCCCTGCAACAAGACAGTGAAATTGATAAAGACCAAGTGGATTAATACTTAGATAAAAGTAATAATAAAGTGATATAAAAGACCTTTCATTCCCAAGGCTGCACTTAAGAAATTAAGCATTAAATTAGTATTTAACTTGATAAAAATGAATCACTCCAGAAGTAGCATTTTATTGGTTTTTATTTTCATATCTATATATATATATTAAAACTACATTTGATTTACAATTAATTAGTAATAGCATAAATATTTTTTAATGAGAACTTCTTCCTTTCAATATATTCTCTCTCTGGCACTTATCACAATTGGTAATTAGTAAGCAAACAGGTAACAGTTAATGTAAGCAGAAATCTTTTTATTTTACATCATAACAATGTAGTACTGTGTGTTTGTAAAGAAAAGGAAAGTCACATAGTGAATAGATTAGAGTCATTTTCATCATTCTCCTCTGGTTCATTGCTGGAGGTGGATTTAACTGAGCTCGGAAACTTATTCTCAGCCTTGCGCGTGGAGGGTCGAGGATGGTTCTGATGATGAGGCCATCTGATGTTAGACATGTGGTCCACAGTATGGATGCGACCTTCTTGTCTCCTGTCCACTAGTCTCATTTGACTGAGCTTGCAGGAGGAAATGAGTGGCCTGCCCACGTCTAACTCTTTGGTTTCAGTCAGTCGTTCATTAGTTTCTGTGTGTCTGTATTGCAGTCGCACCTTGATCACCAGTGATCCCTAGAAAGTAAGAAGTCTTTTTATTATTATTTGCATATAGAATTTGCATATCATTTTCCTTTGTTTTTAATCAGAACAGGCCTGCAAGTTATTTTTGGATTATGATTCACCAGCAATCACGGCTCTTTCCTATTTTCTGACTATTCTGTAACCTTTTTACATATATTATAGGTCTAATAATGTTCCAAGGTATTTCACGTCTACGCTACAAAATTCATTTCAATGAGGAAAAGCTCGGAATGTACCTGGAGCCTCTGAAGGCAACACAATCTGAGGGTGCAGTCAGGAGTTTCTCCACTGCTCACAAACAGAGAATCCATTTCTTCTGATCTGCCACAAGCTGAGAAAATGTCCTGCATCCTCTAAACACAGACGTAAAGTGACTAATTACTGTCAGTTATAATAAACCCCCAGGAAAAATGAACATTTATCTTTTATTTATAGTACATAACACATTTCCACCCCTAGAGGTCAGTATATGCATAGCTTTCTTTCACAAACTTTTGAGTAGGTCTTGTATTCTGGTACACTTTGCACTTGTAGTACAGCAATGATAAAAAAAAAATCTAATGATATTCAATGTTCATGTAAATATTGACTATGTATTGAGATAATAAAGAGAAAAAGCAAAGCAACACATATCTAGCAACACATAAGAAAATGCTTATATTTTGTTGTAAATTAAGATTCTGTGCCCATGCAAAACAAATTAGTTTTACCTTTCCATTGTACTAAGATTTTTCACAAATAAATGTACAGCTCTGGAGGGGCTGAACCTTATATAAACACAAACAACTATAAAAAATAAATACAATTCTGATGCCCAGACTCTCATATCCTCTGTGTGTGTGTGTTTGTGTGTGTGTGTCAGCAAAAGAGGACATGAAAAGCTGTGACTTACAGGTTCACTCTCAAGCCACAGAGTGCATTCCTGGGCCACGGTGCTCGTGTGCTTCACGCTACCAAACACAACGAGGACATTGGAGAACAAGGCAGAGAAACTGAGTTCCACTTGAACACCTCCATCCTGAAAGTTCAGAAACTTTCGGCCAGGAAGAACTGAAAAAAATTATTACCATACACATAAATAATGAGAATAACACAGCAATGTAAAATGCAACAGAATGACATTGAGGGATCCTGTATGGTGACAGCTGTGCCTCTATACTTGTATGACACGATTTCTGATGATACGGTTATGTGAAGTGGGCAGTTATCACAAATTATAAACTTGATGACAAGAAATGTAATTTACATAAAGGACAATCTTAGAAACACAAAACAAGATATTTTAAAGTACGTTGGTAACCTAACAACAGTGGCACCCACTGACTTCCATTGAATGGACACAAAACCACCGAGACATTTCTCAAAATATTTTAATATTTTTTAAGATTTTTATCTATATGGTTAACACATGCATATTTAAAGATGTAAACAGAATTTGTGCTGAGATTAATATATGATTTCTGCACTGGGAGAGTTAGGCTACATTAATAGATGCCTCCTGCATATATTTCCTGAACATCCCTTTATTTTCTTGCTTAAATCAGTAAAATGGGATTCTCATATTTAAATGACAGATGTTCTAATATTTCATTAATGGAAGGAAACAGAAAGAGGAATATGTCACGGTTTAAAATGGAATTTGTCAGCTCACTGGTGGTTATTTTCCCCTTTCAGAAGGACGTTTATTTCCTTTTAATACACACATACACATTTTTGAATGATCCCTCAACACAGCTCTCTCTCTCTCTCTCTCTGAATCATGCATCATAATTTAACCCACATAAGCAAGCAAACGGAAGTCACAAACTCTGAGATGGTTACTGGTGATTGAGCACTTTTGAGTGGAAGCACTGACTCTAATACAAGTTTTAGTGGATTGAATGATCGTGTCCAAGATCTTTCCCATTGCAATGAACCTCAGCTCCATCATAACTAATGTTGAATGTAACATTTAAAACTAAATATCCTTGATCTTTTGACATAAGAGTTCTGTAAATAGATTATGTAAACAGACTCAAAATGTCAAATAATCAAAACTTATTGATTTAAAATGGGAAGAGTTTAGCCGTCATGCAAACAGAGATCTAAATGGTAAAAACGGCAAAAACAGTAAAGGTCAAAGCAAGGGTAGTAAATGATTATGTAAAGTAAACTTTTTTTGTTTTATGATGTAAAAATGTAAACGATTTTTACACAAAGCAAGATTCACACATTTTATACAGGTCATGATATATAATCATATTATATAAAATTGGTTCAAATATGTTTACCATTAGCCTGTTTCCAACAAGCGTCTCTATGGTGGAGTTCCACTGTGTGTCCGGATGTTCGTACAGGATCGGTTAAGGCCCGCGGTTCTGATAGAGTGTGTCTGATTTCCACCACCTGCCTGCCTCGGACCAATGGATCCTTACCCAGATCTGTATACAGGAACATTTTATTATAAATCACAAAACATTTAAGATACTTTTCGATTTAAAGGGAATATCTTGCTGTCGATCATTAGTAAGCAAAACTCCACAATAAGCTCCACAATAAAAGCAAAACGATGAAAGATCAACATGTCTCAGCAATTTATCACACAAACAGGAACTTAAGTGTTTTAGACACTTGTGCAACCTTGTGCAACCCAATACGCGTGTCATGTGATAACACAAAGCTAACTGTTATTCTAAGTAAAAAACACATGTAATAAAACCTGAATACATTAGGTGACAGACCATATCATTTTACATGTAGAAACGTCTCCTTAAGGTAACAACTGCACCTTTATCACTTTTTAGTTTATGCAGTTATTGCACAAGAATACTGCAAAAATCTTTTTTAAATCTGGTTTTCCAGTAAAAATACTTAAGACATCAAGATATCATAGCAGACATGGAAAAATGTTGCGAGATAACATAAGATATATGCTATTAGAAGACATATTTAGTTCCTTACATTTCTTTCTTTTTTTCTTTCTTTTCTAAGACTTTTTTGCAAAAATGCAATTTGCCTTTGGTGTGTAAAAATTACACTTAAAATTAAACCAAGTTGCAGCCTCTGAAAAAAGTCTTAATATCTCAAGAACTTTACTTCATAATAAGTAAAATGATCTTGCTTTTAACTGGGTTATGGGGACAGGAGGGAGTACAGTGGGCCCGATGGCACTGATGGCAGTAGGACAAGGTGCAGACTGACATACGAGACAGGAGGAGGGGGAGTGAGAAAGGAAGTGGTCAGCAGCCGTCCCTAGGTTAAACGCTCTCAAATTTCCCCACTTAAGAACAGCAGCCAGAGAATGAGGTCACATGATTGGCAGCTACAATATTTAAAGTCAAGTACTGTTACCAAAGAGACCAATCAAACTTAAGCTGTCCTCAGGGAGAAGGGATTATCTCAACCATTAAAACATAAATCCACATTCACATCATGCCATTGAGGATAAGGATCAAGGAAGGAAGCTAGTCTCTGGCATATAGTTAATGTCAACTAGCTGTTCCTTTAACAAGTGCTCCAGATATAAATCCGCTAATGGTCAAAAGCAATAAAAAACACTGTGACCTTGTTCACTACATCTCGCTACATGGTTTCAGGTATGATGTAATGTGCCAATATCTTATATCTTATGTCTTATATCTTATGTCTTAACACGCTATATTTAGAGGTTTTAGCAATATTTCCATTAGGCATTTGTGCACTGGAGTTTATCTGTAGATAAACGAATGTAGCAATTGCATGCTCAGGATCTAACTGTGCCTATAATAAAGATTTTTAAAAACAAAACACATTCTGCTATATCCAGTGGCTTTGCATTGTGTCAACAAACATACACGTGGGCGGCACAAAGATGTGGGCCACTGGGGGAATTCTTAAGTTCAATTTTGCTGTACAGTACTTTCTACAGTGAGTTTAAGTTTACAAACACTTACTGATTCTTTATTAACATTTTTCCCACGTTTTGAGAAGGCCATTTATTCTAAAATTATGAAATCATACAATTGTAAGTTTGGAAATTATGTTGTGACTAAAGAAAATTCAAATTAAATTAAACCAGGTTATATTCTAGCATCTTTAATCTTTAATTCACCTTTTGCCTAGAATTAGCAAAAATTCTTGGCATTTTAGCACACAGTGTTTTGAGGCGCCACCCTACCTTGCTTTTTAAACAGTACTGGAATTTCCCATATACTCTAAGTTCTTGTTGGCTGTTTTTTTAAATTGACTGTCATTTTGTATTGACAGAAATTAATATGTTGCCACCATTATCTATATTATTTTGTCTACAAAATAATTTCAAACAATTTAGCTAACAGCTTTAGGTTAAAAGATTTTAAAATCATGAGAAACATTTCAAATGTTCATAAATTCACTCATTTCACCAACAGATGAGCCGAAACTGTTGCCCTTTATCTAGATCAAGTGAAAGAACCAAATTTTAGATGATTAAAACAACTGCAAAATGGAACATACATTTGTTCTCGACGAACTCGTGGGAAAGTTTAAGACATGGACATCAGTGCTTCTTGCAAAACTCAATGACGTAATAAAACTTTCTCAGATTTTTCTTACCTCTCACAGCTTTTTAAAACTTATCACAAAGCACAAAGCATAATTGTCTTCAGTCAGTTACTTTTTAAATGAACCATTTTAATTTTGAAACATTTATATTTATGTAAAAAATGTCAAGTTTCTCATATACCAAATTACATCAAATGATGTTCCCCTGACACAACGTCAAATGTCCAGGCTAAGCCCCATATATCCACTGACCCTGGATCAGCCCCTGCTGAGTCACAGTCACAGGAAAGCGGTGTTAGCACACGACTGCAGCACTCACCCTCAGAGACCCGCTCCAGGACATGGGTCACCCTCTGCGGCAGCAAGATGTGTTTGTTCAGGTACTTGGTGAAGATTCCTGTGCTCTTGCCACCATCCTGGACTTCAAAAGCTTCTGCATCTTCACATCTGCAAAGAAAAACAATTGTTAGATTGTTTCAGATGTTCAGATGTTTCATCTAGATGTTCAGATGTTTCCTTTAGATGTTTAGTCGGGCCTTTAAAGAGACGTTATCTTCACATGACTACTCACGTCGCGTATCCATACACTGTATTGCCCAGAGGAGCCAACGGTTTAATTTCAGAGGCAGGACCTTTCTGTTTGTACCTGGAGGACACAAAACCGTTCAGTTTAATACTCTTCAATGTCATTATAAAAACATGTTACTTTCTTATTTTGATTTTTTTAGACACTCTTATCCAAAGCAACTTTCAGCACATTTAAGCTATAAACTTTATAAGCATGTGCTTTTATTGGTACTTGAACCCATGGCCATTGTGTTGCGATCCTTCAAGCCAATTCCAAAACCACAGCATTTTAAAACTATTATAATTTCTAAATGCAAAGGATGGTTATGGTGTTGCCTCAGGCCTACCATTTCCTGCAGGTGTCCAAAAGTATGAGGTTAAGCTGGGCTTTTCTCTCCTGCATGCAGTGCATCACTCTCTGTACACACACACAGTTTTCCGTTCGGTACGGCCGCGGAGCATCAATAGCCACCAGGTAATTTCTGCCTGAGTGCTCGTAACCATGGCCAGCATAGTAAAAAACAGCTGAAAAATGACATGAGGGAAAGAGAAAGTGTATTTTGTAAAGTTTACAATATAGCATGGAAATTCTCCTCTAGTCTTGACAAGAGTAGACTGACAGCTGATTGGTCCTTAAAGTTCCTTATTTTTATGTGCATTATTTTTATTGTTCTGTACTGAATAACATAGCTGTTAATTTCTCTAAAATTATAACACTTTTTATTGTTTTTATACACGCTGAAAACATCTCTACCTTACCAGGCTAGCATAAACAGTACAGGCTAGCATAAACAGTACAACTTATAAAAAAATGTAAATGTTAAATGTCAATTGTTATTGTTGAGTCCGATTAACAAAAAAAGAGGCTGGTCATTTACATTAACAAAACAAGAATACACAACTTATATTTTATACTTTGATAGTAAATAATCATTGCTCCTAAAAAAAAGCTTCTTGCAATTTTTTATACAGCTGTATTCACCTGATATTAAAGATCATAGAAAGGTGACATCAGTGTGTAGTGAAGTGTAACCCACATACACATGCAACATACAGATTGCATCATAAAAGGCTGACTAATGACTAATAAATGACACTGTCAATTCTACTGTACAATACCGTAGAATTACTACCGTAGTTCTTTCATCACATTCTACCGTATGCACTGTACACTGCAATTCAATCATCATGAGGCTAGTCAAAACTAGTTAAGCACCTCATTTAAAATCTGAAATGTTACAAAGGAGCACGTTTCTGCTAAAAATATCAACGCAAGCTGTTGCCCACGTCTCTCGGCCAATCAACACATCTACGGCGTCTTATTGTAATTCAGAAGAAAGTGCTTTGGCTGTGGTTTTTTGACGCATGACATTCACTGATACTGTATCATCGGAAAAAGCTTTTTTCCCCCACTCAGATGGAACTTCCTCTGACGTGACACTGAGACGCTCAGGTCCAGTGATATTTATTGAACGACACTGGAACGGCATTTTTCTAGAAAGCGTTGGTTGTTGACAGTATCTGATATTATCTACGCACCATTCATTAATGTAGAAACTAAAAGCAAAGACGTAGCAACACTTTCCAGTGACCTGAAACTATTTCCCTGAGTGTAAAACCTACTTCCTCTAACAGTTTAACAGTTTAACCAGTCATGTGAAACCGAGCAAGCATTTCCTAGAGGCCGCTCAACCAACCCACAACGCGTGACTCACCATACACTCCGCGGTTCAAGAGCTGCAAAAACTTGTCAATGGCAGCCTGCATTTCTTGAAGGGTGAGATCTAGCAGAGAAACCACTCTGAAGCCTAACTGTTGGAGAAGATTGGCCAGCTCATGGACATCCATAGTGGGAGCCATCAAACCAGGGTGGTGGTTGTAGTTTAGGTTCCCAATCAATAGTGCCACTTTGTCAGTTGCTGTGTGAAAGACGATTATTAAGAGTGATACTGTGATACTGTCACAAGGCTCCCATACTTTTGGTGCAATACATTTCAATCCTCCATTTACAGTCAATTATTTAAAAAATTATTTTACTTTTTAGTAAGTGTCTCCAAAAAGACAAAAGTCCTGGGACTTGAATGTGGGATTTAGCTTTCGTGTCCCTATGTGTTCAGAAATTTCAATGCCTTTGGTTTTAATTATTTCCAAGGCTTGGAAATTACGAATTTAAAGAGCTTGAAACTTCCAGGTTTTCCATAACAGTGTTTGAAAAAATTGCCACAAAACAGAGACAAAAGTTGCTGTTTTGTATAAGAATTGTACGTGGGGGTATTGTGAAACCCAGGTAAGTACCGAGACTATTTTTAGACTCTGATAGGATCTGAAAACAAACAAAAAACCTACCAATAAGTGTGGGCTTCACTGGTTCATCTGGAGGTGCTGTGGGGAATAACAAGAAGACTTTTTAGTGTACGGAAGGTAAACAAATAGTTCAGAGCACAAATAGCTACTGCTTCTGCAATTAAAACAATAGCTGGTGCCGATTCATAATTAAATTGTGTGACAATGGGAAAAAAATCTCTCCGATATTTCATGTTATTTGTGTACCATAATGTGACAAGAAAAAGGGAAGCTCTCATTGAAAGATCTGGTTTCAGTGTAACTTTCCCTCCCATGTAACTAGGGACCTGTTTAGACTCAGAATTCAGTTCCTGATTGCTGTTAACTCCCACAATTTGGGGAAAGTACCAACAATATGAAACTGAACTGGAACTACATTGTACACAAAATATGTATGGCTTGGAACTAATCTGATGTGAAATTTGCTTTAATAACGCTCTAGAAGTCTTAACCTCAAAACAACAGTTACTAAGAAAATCTGACAGTAATAATGAGAAATTCAACACATGACGGTAAACACAGTCTGAAACTGATTTCAATTCTCTTACCAATTTCAATTTCAGCTGCTTCAGACCATCTTTCCTCCAGAATATTTGACACAGCACAGAGGTATGAACCAACATTCTCTATACTGGCATTTTTTATCTAAACAAGCAAGATCACAGTTTTGCCAGGTTATGCATTCAGTGTGTGCCCAATGAGTCAATCAATTAAAGTCAAATGAAAGTCTTTAGGGCTTAAAAGCAATGATCTGTGCACACAATAATGAATTACAACAATGAAACAGTGACCTCACCTCGAGTGTTTCTGAAGTCTGTTTAGGCAGGAGGTGACCGTTCCTGTACCACTGGTAGGTAGGCGCAGGTTTTCCCAAAGCTGTGCATTTAAGGGTGAAGGCCTCCCCTGCTTTCACTCTCTGACATACTGGTTGAATGGTTATATGGGGTTCCCCCCTCCAAATGGGAGAAACACCTAAAGAAAATGAGTCACATGAGCTACAAGATCTTAAAACTGGCACGTTGAGCCAGACCTCACAAAATAAGAAAATGAATATACAATGACTTGTATATCAGGATGAAAAAACAAAATAGGTTAATTGACTCTTAGGCCACATGAATCATGCAGATGGTAAAAAAACAGGTCCTAACTAGACACGCAAAACCGGCAAATGATAAAAGCTTTCCCCTAAAAAACAAATTATAAAAGTTTTCGTCGAAACAAGTCTTGATTGCAACAAGCAACATTTACAGTTCACACTGTTTAGCCCCGCCCACCGTGCAATCTCATTGGATCAACATCCTGCATATCACAACATATTACACACCAAATATCTTCTGATTGGCTGTGCTGTTGGGAGGACAAATTGCTTGTCGCTGCAAACCTATTGTTTTTTGGTTAGGACTTCAGGTAGCATGATACTGTATAACATGAATTATATCGTCTAACAGAAAAGATAACGGAAAGTACCTGATACATCCAGGATTCTCACTTTCACCCATTCCGAAATCTGACATTTATTATACGGGTCGCTTACTCTACAAGCGTAATATCCAGATTTCTGAAGAGTGAGGGTTAGTTCAGGTTCTGTCCCACCCACCACCTGAAAAGATAGACATAACGTTCTTTGAGATGATGAGACTCTATTTAGTTCTTCACAAAAATAAGTAGATAAATGTACACACCTCCTTCCGGTCTTTATCAAACCACTGATACTTCAAAGGACCTGTGCCTATCGCTTGAACCCTTAAAGTCACCTCATGGTTTGGCGGTACGCACACAGACATCGGCTGCTGCAGAATAACAACTTCTGTCCAAAAAAAGACATCATTATAACATTACATACAGTATATAATAGACTGGGGCAAGCTGACAGACATCTTGTACACATGAATATTTACACAACATGTCAATTCGTTATTATCGTGTCAGTTTCTGCATAGACACATATTTTCTCGTCAACAAAAAGGCTACAAAGAAGCAATTGAACATTTGCACTGTTATAGCTCAGGAGATAAGATATAACACAATGTTGATATAACAGATATATATATAGATGTTGACCTTTCTGACAACAATGCCCCAACAGAGCATGTTGTCACAGTATAAGGAGAAACTCCTGACATTTATGATAAAAACTTTTGTCCTAGGTACAACGAACACAAATATAAAGTGTGTTTTAATTTAACGTATACCTCTGTGGATTTATTGCATGTGCTGGTTTATCTAACTTCTATAATGAATAAATCCTTTTTTTGCATTTTTGATTTTGAGGATACAATAAAAAAACTGGTTTTAAGTTGCTTGACACCAACATTCAAAACAACTGCCAGAAAAATACACAAATTTCTGTAATCTGACTTTTGAGAAGTATTAAAATGGTAAAACAAGGCCATAATAGTGCCGTAAACTACACATGGGAAAATAAAAAGCACATACCAGTTCTCATGACTGCTGGCACTTAAAACGTCTGGTAGGACCTAGACCACAATATTGCTGCTCTTTTGAGACAGACAGTCATTTCAAAATCTTACCACCTGTGTTAAGAAAACAGAAGTATGAACTGCAGTCCTAACAACATGAGTAACATTCAAAATCTAAGCAGTTACACATCAAGAAATATATCTCACATTTTCCACAGATTAAGCAACACCTCAATACAATCTTACAAACTAACACCAAACATGTTCATGTTTATTATTATAAGACTGTATTTTTACCAGACAGTCATTCCATGCAAAAATAGCAAAATAGTGGAAATGAAAGCAACTTAACTATGTGTTTATTGCCCATCTTTCCCTTTGTCCTTGATTATTTTAACACTTAAAATACACCAGGCAACGACACTTCCAGGAAAACGGCAAATCATTATTTATTTAAAATAAACGCAGCAAGTTTTGCACTTGACAAGCGCAGTTCAATAAGTTACATGCGATAGTTGCTTTTAAAGCGATGGCTTCAATGCAATGAAAGCGTTAATGATATCTTTAAAAAGTGATCATTTTAGCTATGAAATTTGCTTATGAGATGTTTAATACGCAAATTCATAAGAATAATAAAAGTAACGAAGCAGAATTCACATTGAAACTTTACATATAAATCCTGATAAATTTACTCCCGACGCCACAATGCAAGAACTTATATACGATCAACGCATCAGTCCATAAAGCGATCGTCTAGTACACGTAGTGTTTACGCTCACCTGTCCTGACCTTCATGGCTGTTAGATCTGTGCCAGCTGTCTGCGAACAGTGCCACACTCCCCTTTTAAACCTCCAAACGCCAACTAGCACTGAACATCATCTGGTTCAGTTTGCACTGCAGCGATACGAGGGCAAAAAAATGAATGGTTTCCCGTAAGAGAGACAGACTGGCCCTCCCACTACCGCTGAGCTCTGTGTATGAGCGCCCTGCGCGTCTGGTTCGCCAACAGGTGTTGTTCAGGTAATTTAGAGTTACAAATATAAATGCAATTTAAAAAATAAATACATTATGAATCACTTATTTCAATGCATTACAAAAAAATGTGGGTAGATACTAATTGTGTATGTTTCTTTTATTATTGTTGTTGTTTTTAAGTCCAAGGCAACTAACCAACTAGAGGAAACTTTTTAGTTAATGTGGGGTGTCAGATTTGTAATCCTTATTGGAAACTATCTAGCGCCGCCAACAGATCAAAACTGCACTTATGTTTCTGTCCTTATTTTATGAACTGTGTGATCTAGAAACATAGTGAGTTGTGTTTACTGACTATTTACTGATTTCCAGTTTTCTCTGTCTCATGCCGAAAATCAATAGATTAATAAATTGATACCTTCGGACTGTATCAATTACGACCCAGGAGATTGTCCGCCATTTTTAACAACAATTTTTGCCGCACTTCTGTTTTCGCCTGCTGTTTTATTATCGCTGTTTGTGGCATAAAACTATACAGTAGGGATGAAGACATTTGTTGGCAGGGAAGACGTCTTTGAAAGAAAGTCCGTATGGACTTTGAGTACCGCATCCTTCATGGCTGTTGTACTGTATTTGTTTGATGTCATGCTTGATCATAACGTTAAGCTGACAAATGTTTATCCACATTTATTTTCATAACTCAAACTGTCTTTTATCATTTATTCATTCATTTTTTTAAATGTCAAACGTTTTTTAATCATTAAATACAAATGCAATAGCTACAATAAGAAAAGAGGTATCTAAACACTGTTTATTATTGTTATTGTTTATGAACGTGGGTTGTTTGAATGACATGGTGTTTGTAAGCATGGTGGCTTCACACCATGTAATCTGAGCACCTTTATGATTGGAAAATGACGCAATGACATATGACTCTAGGGGAGGATGTCCAACACAGTGACACAGAGGGGCTGTCCTACTTTAACCAGGCCATGCTTTGAACTTGGCTGGCTGAAGAACTGTTATCAAGGACCAGTTAACCACCTCAGTGCTTTTTGTATACACTATACTGCTCTGAATATATTTGCTTACGTGTTGGCAAGTAGACTGGGCCATATGGAAATCCATGCAGTGTGATCAATCAGAGAATTACAAGATTTCATTAAGACTGATTAAACCGTATGATCCTGTTTTTTATCTTTGGACACTGCTCTCAAGTGGCGTTAGAGCAATGGCTAGTTTCAGAAAATGGGATGTGCTCTCACGCCTATTTGTAGGCCTGCTATAAATAGGGCCCTGTTGGTAACACATGCTCTACTGTGATTGACAGGTCTAGCGGTACTAGGACAGCAGGCTCCATAGAACAGACACAACACATACGAATGGTAAGTTTTCATAGTGTTTTTTATAGTGTGTTTTTGTCAAGTAATTTAATATTGGCTCAGAATAATTGTTAACTGGAAATCAATTTAAAATAACTTTTTTATTAAGTTTAAGTAACAAACAGCAGTTCCTGTTTATAACCTCTCTATTTAAATGGTCTGCTTGTGCTAACTACTAGCCCCAAAAGAGTTCTTTAAAAACTAAATTTCAAAATCACGAAATAAGATGATAAATTCATTTTAACGATATGCTAGTTTTTAATTCTTTAAGTGTTTGTACTTCTTTTTTTAATTGATTTGTCTTTTTCTCTTTTTAGTAGCTCTCCCACGAGTAAAGAAGGGGAGTTCTAAATTTCTGTTCAGAGGCAGACCTTGATTTTATTCTGCAGAAATAATAAAGACCTGCTTACACAGACTGGTGGGTTTGTTGGACGATTGAAGTTATTTTTTTGGACAATGACATCCAGGAGGCCCATGACTCGCTCTTACTCGGGAAATGGGAGATCGGGAACCCAAAATGGGGAGGATGTTTCAGTACCAAGCGGCAGGTCAGATAGTCGCACTTACCTCTCCAACGTCAGACCTGAAAACAGGTAAAAATCATTAGTTCAGTTTCCATATCTCTAGTTACCACTTTAAAGCCTAAACTGATCTTTATCTAGAGAATCTGTTAATTGTTTTGGTTTTTTTATATATTTGATAAATGCATCCAATATTTAACTGACAATAACTGTTGTT
Organism: Ambastaia sidthimunki; assembly: GCA_036877625.1. Classification (NCBI taxonomy): domain Eukaryota; kingdom Metazoa; phylum Chordata; class Actinopteri; order Cypriniformes; family Botiidae; genus Ambastaia; species Ambastaia sidthimunki. The sequence continues at coordinate 19,334 of JAZGTK010005004.1, forward strand.
TGTAAAATGAATACTCTGCATTTTATAAAAGGAATAAACTTTTAAAGCTTTAAAAAAACAATCTGATCTAAATAGAAATTAATGCTTAAAAGTCTATGCAACATAATTTTTGCTCATACTTATTAAATAAGTCATTTTAGCCTGACTTTAATCAGAACAATCACATAAAACCCAACAGCTCATTTTAGTTAAATTTTGATGGTTTTTATTATTGTTGAAATATCATTAAACACTGTCACCGTGGTTACCACACTGGTCGTGTTGTGTTTGTGCAATCACTGTTATGACAAAAGAGACAAACATTCCCACCACTGGTCCACAACATCTACTGTATGACATATTATATAAATGCATCAAACTATTTTTGACTGTAAAACACAGGGTCACAAAACAAAAAGTTTCCCCTTGATTTGCCTCTTTTCTAAATAGCTTTTCAACTCACAGGTACTCAAACTACAGACCATCGAGGTAATAAAAGTTTCCCAGAAGGTCAATCCTAAACTAACTACACTTCAAATATTAATATTTATTCCCCTATTTACCTTTTGTTTGGTTTACAGTCTCAAAAAAAATCACTTTGATTGCAGTGAGATGCTGAAAATATTGTATTTATTGTAAAAATCTTTCAGTCACCCCAACCCCTCCCACACCCACCCAAATAATCCACTGTATATTTTATATTAAACCTAGGAAATATTGCAAAACAAACTACTGTATGTTATCAAACTGAAAATAAAGTCCTTTTAAACCTGTTAATTAACGCTGCAGCCCCTACTTCCAGTGATAAAAATGATTATCATTTTATTATTAATAAAACTTGTGTCTATACTTACTTCCTGCTATTGACTGATTAATCTTTTTGATTGATTTTGGTTTATGTATAAATTCTCTGTAAAATTCTTTTGCATTCCCATCTTCAGGAGTACATTATGTACCGTCATGGCCCAGTTGACTGAAGAGACCCAGCCATGTTTTGAGACCACCATAAAATCCAAAGCAGTATCAGAATCCTGCAATGTCAAATTCAGTTGTGTGGTCACAGGTAAGTTGCTATCAGGTTGTTTATGTCTGGCTTAACTAGATACTGCTGTAGTCACAATAGCAACAGCAAATAAAGGCATAAATACATTTTCTTACAGGTTACCCGGCTCCTGAGCTGACTTGGTACAAAGATGACATGGAATTGGATCGATACTGTGGTCTTCCCAAATATGAAATATTTCGCACTGGAAAAAACCACACACTCCACATCTACAAGTATGAATTTATTTTCTTTAAAAAAAAATGTAAAGCAAAAAAGTATGTTCCATTGTGTTTTTTTAACAAAAACTTTCAAAACCCACAATTCTAGAGCTAAAAGCTCATCATTTGAGCATTAAAACACACATTAATGTGTTTTCCTTTTGAGTTCTGAAGTTTATCTGGAGTTCCATGCTTTTGTCTCATTTGTCAGTCCATGCTTTTGTGACCTTAGCAGTTACTTTTGTCTCGTTCAATCAGTTGCACAGAAGATGATGCAGCCATCTATCAAGCCTCAGCGAGGAACAGTAAAGGCATCGTCTCCTGCTCGGGGGTGCTGGAGGTGGGCACCATGAGCGAATACATGATCCACCAACGGTTTTTCGCCAAGCTGAAACAGAAGGCTGAGAACAAGCGACGCGAGCTGGAGGAGAGTCGACGTCGGGGTAAGGAGAACATCCAGAAGGAGCAGTTGAATGCGATCAACCAGGAACGCTTGCTAAGGAAACGTAGATCTCCTGCTGAGAATGAACCTTTGAGCTCTTCTCCCACAACACATGGAGAGGGAAATGAAACCTTGCAAGGAATGGATAATGAGGAGCAACCTTTATTTGCAGATGATAAGTCTCAAGAAATCACAGTTCAGGCGTCAATCAACAATGGCAATGAACAACTCAACCATGTCTGCGATGAAGTAGAGGTCATCACTGTAAAACCATCTGCCAAAGAGAAGCTAGGAGAAAAGAAGCTGCGTATTGCTAATGGATTTGATGAGGCAGGTGTCATTCAGCAAGCTCAGAGCTTCAGAGAAGAAGATGGTTATAAAGGAATGAGTCTAGCGAAATACTTAGCTGAGTCTGTGCAGACACAGGCTGCTGAGCAACATGAAAGAGCCACACAGTCGCCGGAGATCATGGAGGTTGACGATAGCGCTGTCCAGGAAAGAGAAAGAGAGTTGGAGAAAGAGAAAGAAAGATTAATAGAAGAGGAGAGAGAGCGAGCAAAAGAAGTACAACGTGAGAAAGAGCGAGAGAGAATTGGGCAAATAGAACAAGAACAAAAAGCTGCATCTACAACCAAGACACCATCACAGAAAGAAACAGAGCATCAACACAAGTCATCTCTCACCTCGGTTTTTCACTCCTTAAAGGACATTTTCTTTGGTAAAAGTAAGAAGTCTGAGAAAGCAGAAGCCACAAGGAGAACTAGTGAAGCAAGCGTGGAAAAAGATTTTCTACATGAGACATCCATGCCTCCTTCACAAACATCTCCACAAGAGACAGAGGCTAAGACTTCGGTCTGTGGTGTGGATGCACCAACGGTGGTAGAGGAACCATCTCAAATTGTGGATTTAGAAGTAAAACGAGAACCTCCAAAGCAAACGCAAGATCCATCAACTTCCAATGAAAACATAAACTCCAATTCAGTTGAATGTGTTTCCGAATTCAATGTAAACAAACCTGAGAATGTGTCTCCAAGCCCTGAAAGACATCTTGAGAGCATTGGAGCAACACCTTCTCTTGAGCAACAGGAGACGCAGAGGAGAGCTGAGGAGGTAAACAGTCTGGAGGAGGTACCCATTTCCCATCCACCGCTTTTCAGGGTGAGTTCATTACACATCTCATTTTACAACTTGTCAATTTGTCCATCTGTAGTACAGGACTTCCTGCACCATAGTAGCACAGCATGTGGGAGCTATTTATAAGGAGTACATCTGCGTGACATGTTTTGAGTTTAACGACAGCAGTCAGTGAAACAAACTATACTCAACAACATAGTGGGCAGCTTTGATACTGTTTCATCTTTGGTTTTCTGTTGTTAGGATTTGACGATTTTGTCATAGAGCTCATAGATTATTTTCTTAACAAAAGTGCAACCCTAGTGTTTTGCGATACAATGTCTGGGATACAGGAAACTAATAATGTGAATCCATTAAGTAAATTGCAGCTACTACAACATTTTTGTTAAGGAACACTACAGCAACACTAAACATCCCTAATGTATCTGCAATCTCAAATCTAAAGTTACATAAAATCAACCGTTATATAATTGACTTTCTTAAAACATCTAACTTGCCTTGTGCACAAATCAGTGTTGCACATTTTTCTAAAAAAAATTGTTTTTCACAATTTTGTAAGGTTTTCTTTTTTTGTACAATTTTGTACAATTTTTGTAAGGTTTAGTTAGATTTTGAATCCCAGATTTTCTAGTCTCAGGTTTTTGGACCCACGCACTGCTTGTGTAAACTCATCACAACTCACATGGCAAAGTAAATTGATGCTCTGCCTCTGTTTTATTTAAATAAATCTCGCTGGCCCTTTAAAACCACAATCAGCATGAGTCACTGTCTGGATTTTTGCTTATCTAGAATAGCGAGAGCATGAGTTTGAATGCGTCAGCAATGCTCAAGAACAACAGCATGACAAGTGCACTTTGAGAAAAGCGTGTGTGCTTCATGGCCTCAATTCATGACACGCTAATAATATTTAGTTCCAAAAGCAGAATCCTATTTTAGTATGTTTGAATGACAAAGCATCAGTTATGTTAGAGAAGTAAATGCCCAGACATTACTAGTATTCTTTATGTCAACATGAAACCGCATTTACAGCTCATTTTACTTCTGTGAAACAGGATATTGATCCACTTATTTAATAAATTCATAATATGAA
>JAZGTK010005005.1:0-23235 GCA_036877625.1 Ambastaia sidthimunki
TCAAAATGCCTTAAAAAAATGCATCTGTTGCACAGAGAAATGCAACAGTGCAACCAGTGTGAACAGCCCCTCATGCACTAAAACATTAACATGTCTGGACAATTACAATTAATGAGGCTTTTGGGGGATATTTTGTTTATATACTATAATAATGCCAGAATGCACAAATCTTAATGGTTCCTAATTTAGACATATTTTTCTTACAGCCAAATAAAATTTCTTTTTTACTTTTGATTCTGTGGTCAAATGGGACCAGGTTTCTGTGAGATTTACCCACTTCCTGCAAGCCTGCCTGGGTGAGAAAGAAATGGAGAAAGCAAAGTCTTCATCATTTCACTGAATCTTTTAAGCCCCATCTAATATGATCAGGGAGCAGACTGCTTGTATTGTCATGCCTCACTTTTTGGCAAGATCCTGCAAAGCAGACGAATGCTTAATCCAAACCCATCTTTTCTCTCTTCTGTCTTCCTAACAAGCTTGTACCAACATCTGCCTAAACTCATGGTTCATCAGAGGTTTTTTCCACCCTTTTCCATCTTTAAGAATGCCTCACTCTTGTTCTTTCCACAATAGCTTACAAACAGTTGGAGATAATGAAGTCTCCTTGGACTGGGACATAAGAAGAGAGCAGCTAGGAAGTGATCAAATATGGCCTTAAGCCAAACGTCTTTGTAGATGGTTTCTGAGTTCCCATTGATCTGAGGGTGGGCACACTGAAAGAATTCATAATTGATGCTCTTCTTTAAGTGGGTAGAGGTTTTCATAATCCAGAAAGTGGACTCTCTTTGGCAATAGGACTGTGAGTGGTGTGCATATTATTCCCAATATTATGGGAATTTTTCAAAAATACCAGAAAACTGCTTCACATAGCTACTCTAATTCCTAATAGATAAGGCCCTATTTTATTTTAGTCATATTTCTCTGTATACTGATCCATAGTGTTCCATAAATCTGTGACAACCAAACAGCTCCATGCAGTTTACAATCCCAAGTGGAAGACTGGGATATTTCAGTTGTGTTATAACAGGTACAGTAAGAAGTATGTGTTCTGCACAGTGCCTGCAGTAGTGGAGCAAGACAGTAAGTATGTGCAGTGATTATATGAGTTAGGGTGAATTTGGCAGCGGATAAATATTTAAGGGCAAGATACACTGTGTGCTTGCAATATTCAAACTAATTGTTGTACAAATTACGGTTGTGTTACAAATATCCCTTTAAAAGTGCATGAGGTTAAATGTCAGTGGAATGAAACTGGAGGTACTGTAGCAATGAGAAAATAAAGGTGATTAAAGTTTTAAAAGGAGAAAGAGAAAGAATTACACTAGATAAAATAATTATAGAGAGAAGTGGATATGTAATAGATGCAATATATCTATAATAAATATAAATGCAACCAATATATAGATATAGATATAATAAATATATAGTCTCTGTTTAATTAGTAAGTTACTGTACTGAGCTACCTTTGCTGCCAAATACAGAACTTAAACTTAACTTGTTTAAGCATGTAAAAATATGTAGTTTGCAGTTTGAATGGTATTAGTACTAGCTCAAGTTCGCCTGTACCCATAATTACTTTCTGCAGACTTGGGCTTTCAAACTAGATTTGATTAAACAGTGTTCATAACTTTCTGGTTGCGTAAAAGTACATATTTTAACATTTCTGTACTGTTGATCAATAGCGCTGTCTGGGGATGATGTAAAGATAGCAAATCCTGAACCAATGTTCTCAACTGACATTTTAATCACTCTGGTTGGCTGACAGTATCACATGAACGGATATCTCAAGCCCTTCACTAGTATACATACTGAGCAGCTGTGTGATGTCAAAGCAGACAGAAAAACAGAAATCCATTTCATGGTTTAAAACCCCCCCACAAATCACATCCACTACAATACAGTACAATATAACTAAAACATTTAATACATTATTTTGTCACAATATGCAAGAACTGGCTTAAACGATCAATGAAGAAATATGCTTTTCCTTTATGAAAAATGTAGTCATGGGCATCTACTATTAGCAGCCAACTAGACCTAAATGCTAAACCTGACCAATTTGATAAAGATTATAATTAAAAGAGGAACTGATGTATTATTTATAAATGTACACCACGTTCAAAGAGCAACACACACACACACAATAAACATCTAATCTGTTTTCTGTGTGTTCGATAAGAACGTCTTTCTCTCCTGCCCTCCTGCCAGTGGTGGACCACAGCTTTATAGGCTGAACATAACAACGGCATCCCCAGGAAGTCTCTCCCTGCCACATTTTCCTACATCCTCTTCCACCCAAAACCTTTGCCGCCCATTATTTAACCCCCCAGCTAAACCCAAAGACCGGGATCTCCTTAATGCAGCCTCATTGATTTATAATTTCGTGCTGCGCTGGCATCCAAGAATAGAAATTACACATTGATACATGTTGACAATAGGAGCACTGCTTGTTCGAACCGTGGTAAAGGTCATCATTTAGATGCTGGGGCTTTGTTCCCAAGCCTCTCGAAGGACGTATTAACATCCCGTGTGCATTCAATTCAGTAGATTTAAACACAGCAAGAATCTTTCGTCATGAAAAGCTGGCACACTTTGATAATGCACTACACTGCTGCATATCGCCAATCTATATTCTGTATGGAATGATGTGTATTACCATATATTGACATTGAACACATATTTCTTGCACTGACACACCCATTGGCATGAATGACAACAAATATGCGGTCAAATCCAGGGTTGACAAATACTAAACATAAGTGCTTCGGAACAAAGTGCTTGAGTTGGATTAGAGAGGCATACTCACGACCTCCCTCAGGAAAGCTTTTTTCCTCAACAACAAGCCATTTTTCAGATTTTACACACCACTCTTCCCTAGTTAAATATCTCTCAGCAGAGGCGCCATCTGAAGTGTGTTTGAACTTATGCTGCGCATAACTGAAGAGATAAACGAGAGACTTGTTGATTGGACAGATTACATCAACTTTAATTGAATTTTAAAAGCTAGAGACGGGGTAACAAACAAACAAATGCAGATATGTGATCTGTGCCATCATCTTGAGTCACTTTGCCTCAGAAACACATTTTTATTTCATGCACTAAAGTATAAAAGAAAACATCATCTTTTTAATGAAAACACACCATTATGGTTGTGTGTTTTTTTAATTAAACAGCAGCAAAAGCACAACGTTTGTTTGAAATCTGTAATAATGCTGCCAAAATTGGAACAAGTTTCAAAATGTTTTTGCCTAAAATCATGTTTCTACATAAATGCTTTATTGCAAAATTTACCAGCAAAATACATATATTCATTCTGAGGATCATTTAAATACAGTTTCCACTGTTTCTGTATTGCATTAGCCCCAATACTGGGGATTTGTGGCCTTAACTTAAAGGTAAGATAGACAATTTCTTAGAGGCTAGCAACAGCAACCTAACTTGCTATGGCAACAGATCCCCTTTTTCCATCATAGCGCTCTCCAAACCACAACTCCTCCAAAATACAGTCTGACAGGCAAGTATGACATTATATAATTGCATTCGAACCGAATTCAATGATTGGATGATTTTCTGGTCATGTGCCTTATATAAAAGTATTTAGACCACTATCAGGATGTGAAGAGACTTTCATCCAACATAACAACAAATGTCCCTAGAAAAAATGCCAACATTGCCTTTAATTCTCTCTGCTGAGTATTGTTTTTAAAGCAGTCAATTAGCCTGTCACCTCTGATCTTAAATTTTAACCGTATAGATGAGTCCTGCTCGCTGATTGAACACATACAGCAGTTTTCCGACCTCTAAGGAACAAACCAGTCAATAACCTAAATACCAGACTCACCGACAGCAGTGAAGAACAGAGCTGGTTTTAGACTGACAAATTTAGTATCCATTGGCTTGTCTACGCTTTCAGCCTGGTAGGAGAATGACCATGTCAAACCCCCATTGCCATTATTTTGTCAAATGATTAGTGTCTTTAATTACTTCCCTATTAATGAAATGCATTTACCATCACAAACAACATCATTATGGATTGGTTAAATGGATGAGTTTAGGCATATTAGCCAATATTACAAGGCATGGAAGGCTGCTGCTTTATGGTCCAACTAATTGCATTGTGGGCCCTTGTTAAAAGCATCACGAATGTGTTTCTGCCATGAGACTCTCTCTGGATCAATGTACGGTAAAGTTCTAATTATCTGGAGATGGTGAGGGTGCAGACAGCTGTTCCGTTTGCATCTCAGCTAGTCATGAAGCACAGCACTCACAAGCATGTTCTGATCATTTGCATGTCCTCTGTACCTTTTTGCATAGATTAGCTTCTGTGGCAGCTGGTGTTTTAAAGGATAGCAAAAAGCACAAACATGCCATTTATTAATATATTTGTCCACATCACTCATAATCGCATTAGTCAAAAATGCATTACTTATAAAAAAAAAATTATTTAAGTAACTATACTATAAAGTACTACTTTAAAAATAGAGCAAGCTTAGATCCATGATTTTACAATATTTACAAATGCCAACAGGTAAAAACATATAAAAAAATCTGTCTATTTAAACTATAAACTGTATAAGCTATGTGTTGAATGAATTTTAGGCACATGTATATAAAAGCAGATTGAATTAATTGAACAATTAATGCTGTAGTTCTGTGACACTTATATTCATAAACAAAATCTAGTGAACTAAACATTTTTAAATTGCACTGAAAATAATAATATTTATGTGGTACAAATACATTCCTTGCATTACATTACTTACAGTACATCAACAATCATCATTGCCATATCTGAATAACATATTACAAAAAAAAAACGTGCTTCATGTACAGCCACATGCCAGGAATGCAACTCCAAAATGGTGGAGGACGAAGTAGACTGCGTCTGTGCTGCCTCTTTTACTCTTCTGAACAACCTTCTCCATAAAATCTCCCAAGTACAAAACTGCAAAGAAACTCCTACATATGAAAGCCAACAGACCTTCGACAAATGTCAGAGCAGCTTCATCTCTAACCTGAGGCACACTGACCTTTTCTCGTCAGATTCTCAATCCTCCTCACCCACAGATATAAAAAACTTTCTTACTTCACCCTTCTTCTCCATCCCGTTACCCGTATGACCCTTGCTAATGCTCGATGTCAACCCACACTCACAAACTCTGTACCACTTTAGCTTAAGGTGGCCAGTCTACACCAGATCAGACCGCTCAGGTCAATGCAAAGGCGGCACGCGTGTCGTGGTCACTGTCAGCTACTGTTGGTCCTAATTCATCCCTCTACAGTCAGGCTGTCACGCGTTCCCCAGAGCACCTGCTGACATTGTTCTCCACCCTCCACTACACTCTTCTCATGTAACTATCATCAGCCTTGTCACGCCACCCCATCCGTGCCATTCCCCCAGGCACCCTACGCATCTTAGGACTGGGGCGGAAAGAGGACCGAAGACGTGCTTTTAAGTTAGCATTGCTATGGGCTATGTTTCAGTTTGAGACAGACCCCAGAAGTCATGGCAGACCTTGTCTTTTAATTGAAACGCTTTGATTTTTCAAAAAAATAAAAGAATTACAGGTCTGCACGGTTCTCATCAGGATAAGTCTGGAATGAAAGAGAAGTGCACAATTCATCCATGAGAGCTTTCTCAACATAAAAACACAAACATTTCACATGGAAAAGAGAGTGCTTTGAAAAGATCCCGAAATAAATAAACTGACATCATCACCATTGTCTACATGCTCATCAGGAAGGACATGAGAATTTATATAGCCATTTTATTTATCAGAACTTTAATGGCATCATGATTTGTTCCAGTTTGTTTTCCATCATACTTCTAAGACCCTTGAGGTCTAGATCTACCATCTGTCTGTATATAAAATGCAGATGTGTTATATGAATACAGTATATTGATAAATATGTTTATGTGACAGGAAGCAGAGCACTGTAAGTGTCGCAATCAAACATTACCGCAAGATCACTGCTAAACTTAGCACATGTGCGACACATCTCTCCGGTCAGTCAATAGTCTACATCTGCCTTAGGGATCAAATCAACAAACACCGGAAGATGGCAGATGGGCCCTGTGCCCAATTTAGAGCTTTTTTCTATTATTTAGGCTTGCAGCAAGGAGTGTATGACTGATTATTGGTGGTCATGCCAACAAAACGTCACCCTAATGTGCACTAATGACATGATCGTCAAACCCTGTGACACTCTTATCCACGCACTCTTATGAGATGAAGGAGTCACTCAGTTAAAGGTTACAGTCTTCAAAATACAAAAAACAAATGCTAATGCAACAATAAGGATTGATTTTTTCATTCTCTTAATGGACTTGCTATAAATATAGTCACAAATGCTGAATCATACATTATGTTTCAGGTAGAAAGAGCTCTTGCACTACTATAGTGCTCTGTGTTTAACCTCTTAGGTCTCTCTTTGAAGAAAAATTCCTAAATTTAAACACTAAATTTAATAAAGGGAAAAACAACATGACGTACATGAAATGTACGTCAATCACATTTTCAATCACAAAGGAAATATATGTATTTTTTAACACAAACATGCTATACGTGTGTACATAACTGCTTGTTGCATTAGATAGTTCATAGGAACTCTATTCATAGGGCAATGCAGATATGTGTTCCCAGAATAGCTGTAGGGGGCGCTATAATGAGCGTTAGCTTTCAACTGCCTGCTTCTATGGCAAATTCTCTACTTCAGGTCAACTACCTTCATGACTTGCGTACATCAGTGAAGTATCTTTCTGGCCTTGAGACCACAGAAGCCTCTTTAAGTATTTGTAATAGAGGTCAACACAAAAGCTTGTTTATGACAGTCCTGAACGGAATATCTTTAGGTTTCAATACTGTGTGTAATTTTCTGTGCAGCTGGTTGTGCGTCCAGAGCGAAACAGCGTGCCTTCGTTGTGAAATTAGATTTGAAAGAAAATCAATCAAGTACATCATCAAAGCATGTAGAGTGCTTTCCAGTGACCTTTAATCTTATATTCTGGATCATGGGACATCTGTAAACCCCTGACCCCATCTTTTCTGCCATCAAACAACATGTTTAACACATGAAGCCATGGGGATGGCCATGAAAGCAATACAGTGGCAAACCTCGTGAAAGAAACCTTCTCACATGGCTGTGTGTAATGACACATCTGGCTGTGGTCACCCAGATTCAGAACAACCAGTTCTGGCAGGGCAGTGAAAGGCTGTTTCTGTGGCTACATCTGCCGGTGGATTCTCATTTTCATCCAAGACCCTCGAAGGCCTGTTTCATAACACGCACAGCAGGCAGGCTGCGCTACTGCTGTCGCATAGCAATTACTCTCCGTTTATACATTCATTGTGTATGCTTTGCAAAATCATATTTAATGATTGTTTGAATGACGAAACTTTGAAAAACAAACAATAGGCAAAGTTGGCGAATTGCAAAAACAAATCATTATTTCAAGACCAAGAGTGAGTCAAGTATTCTACATTTGAACTAGTGTAAGATATCACTGCTACTTGATAATACTCACACATGTCACACGCACCGTGTTATTGATTGTCAGGTTATAAGATCTGCAGGGATCAGTGATTAGAAGCTCAAAGAGATGCAACTGTAAATCAAAAAACGTTAAATTCAGAGCTGCCTCTTCAAACACAAACCAGCAGACTCAGAGACTACGCAGTCAGTCTGCCCAGTTAGCGCTCAATAAAACATCAAAGACACAGAACACACAAACATCATCATTACTCCCTTTCTTTTTTTCTCCATCATTCTGTCTCTATCACTCTCAGCTCGGTTGAACTTAGCCATGCATTACTGACCACACAGATTGTTCATGACACATGGGATAATAGGAATGTAGCGTAGAAATCTCTGCCTCATCTCTCTCTCGCTTGCTCACTCGCTCGCTCACTCTCATCTTATACATTTACATGGTCACACCAACATAAACTGAGAATAAGTGTGATCGGTAGTGCTAACACTTTGTTGATGTATTGTCACATTTGGACAATTTCTTGCTCTGTAAACACCTCGCACAAACGGACTCCAGACTAGCGCTGTTTTTAAATGCAGACAAAGTCATCTGGTGGTCACGGGCGTACCGGTAACATGAGCAGACATCATCACCATGGACAGAGAATAACAGAGGGGCTGGCTTTAACAGTGAGGTTTATTTATTATTCAATTATTTTAAATATTTCAGGGCAGACAGGATGTGCATGCGATCATGAATATTTTAGTCCCTCCTCCGAGGGAGGGATGGGGGGCACCTGTCCACTACCGACGGTAAAAGAGGTGGTGCGTGCACGCTCCTCGACCGAGCTCTGGGACCTTCATACCCAAACCGAATGCCTGTCCTTCACTTTAGAGGGGAAAAAAATTAATATTCTGTCGCTTCTCCATCTGGCTTCACATGCGTGAAAAGCAGCGCAGATATGAGGCTGTCAGACCTGCCCTATCAAGTTTTCAATCTGCGTTTTCGCTCCCCCTTTTTTCAAATGTGGTCAGAGGCTGGGGGAGACGGTCAACAAATTGCTTTACATATATGAGACACACCGCATTAATGGGAGAAATGAGAGCATAATTAATCACCACAGGCACAAAACATCGGAGGCAAAGGAGAAACGAGCAGTATAGACTTTAAAATGGCAAAAATCACTTGGCAACTAACTCTGAAAGTTGAGAGAGTATTTGATATTATTAAACATTGGTTCCTATAATGGCATAAAGCTGGTTAAGTAACCCCCCACCTTTAAAAATATCTAATGAATGAAAGATACTGTCAAAAAGACATGGGTTTCATACTGTAATTATACGCGTTGTCTATCCACCCTCCCAACTCCCCAGCAATATCCACCAAGGTGCGGAGAAATAAATTGCTTTGTTCTCTAGTGTTTGTTTATGTCAGACTTATGCATTGATTAAAATCATTAAATCAACTCAGACCCTCACAATCTCTGTATGCACAGCAATAATGGCTGTAAAAAGCATTTCAGAACCATCTGATTTCAACTTTGATTAAACAGAGCAATTTAAGCTAAAAAAACAACTTTGACTTACATTTTTCTCTCATCTGCTCCTCAGCTGTCATTGCGGTACCCTAATCTCAGCCCTGAATCGCACTGAATTGTTCATACAGGCAACACATTCAACTTGACTAACGTCTTACCTTGAAATGCTATTTGTGATCCTATACTCCACAAGCTGGCTGAAGGAAAGCAATGCACAACCCAAATCTTTTCAGTTTAGCCCACCACAATAAACAAACACAGCAGCCTGAGAGATGCAATCTATCATTGACACTTTTTATTCTCAGGTGTCCTCGTTTTGGAATCCCTTGATTACTCCCTTCCTTAATAATTCCGGTCCTTTTCCGCTTCGTTATTTTTTCCCTCGGATGTCTCGTGTTTATAACCCTGAAACTGAGGGAAGCTGCTTATCTCTGTGAGACAGAAAAAAGAGAGAACGGAGAGAGTGTGAAGGCAGTTCTCCTAGCGTGCAGGGTCCTCTCGTCAGTGGCTAGAAACAGCAGCCACTCTCAGCTCCGCTTAGCTCATCCTCCATCGGCAGTCGCATCCCCAAGAACTTTCAGACTGGCAATCCACACTTAAGCAGCCGCGTCCACAGTGAATCTGAAGGGGAAACACAAACCGGCAAATGTCTTCTGTTCTGTTTAATCCTTGTGTCAGTTTTTCTGGATTGTGGAATTTAAATGACTCCAATTTCTCTGAATTTTCTTGTCGGAGGCACTAGATGCTAAGGATCGGTGTATTGAACATCTCTTGCTCTCCCCTCCCTCTCTTCTCTCTCTCTCTCTCTCTCTCGCTTTCTTTCTCTCTCAGGCACAGTCGCACGAACAAGTGCACACACTCGCTCGCACATGCACACACATCCCCCTCCCTCTCGCGTCTCTTTCCACCCCCTTCATCCATTCTCTGCCTCCCTTATTCTCACACTCTCCTGCATCTGAGTCTAACAATTAATGTATTTGTGTTCAGCCGTACAGCAAAGAAAAAAGATTGATTCACACTTCCCTTAAAAATACAAATAATATGCAGATCTTATACAAAGGAAAGCAGGAGCATAACGTGAATATTACATATATGATAAGCCTGTTCTTTAAGGGTTATGTTCTTCACATACTCTCCACATTAAGAAGAAAATCCAGCTGCACCAGTGAAGGGTCACCATTGAGTGTTGGCCAACTGTCAAGCGTGATTGAGGAGGTGGATGAAAATAGAAGTAGCAACCAGATCAGAGCACTACCGGAATGCAACGACAATGCCCATCCAACAGCAACCGTGGAATCATACAATTAGTAGCGTAAACAAAACTGTCAATTCCCTTATCGGCTCGACACACATATGCACGCAGAAAAGCCTCCAAGGGGGCTACTGAATGAGCACAGCTAATAAAATACAAAAGCTGACCCAAACAATGGTATGAAGAAGAATATCTATGCTGTATCTCAACCAGCAGACACACTAACAAGACTGTGTAAAACAAGAATCAAACATTTGGCCTAGTAAGTAACTAGTGGGGACGTAAATGCTAATTTTTCCACCTAAACTAATTATAATACTGATTGTGTAAACCCTGCAATTTTGAAGTGTACAAAGCAAGTAGTTGATTAGCTGTGTGGTTGTATTAGTGCTTTGCACAGCATTGTTGTATACTAGCTTATTATGCAGAGACAACCATATGTAGGATGATTCCCCAGATGAGTGCAAACGCTGATGCACTTCAAACACATTGTTTTGGTTGTTTGAGCTTTCCAACCAGTTTGACACACATATTTTTTTTCTAACTAGTGGCAGACAGGGAATATTCAGGGAAACCTGCATTACCATTGAATTAGTCTGTATCCAACAATAACAGGGATGAAAAAAGTTATTTTTGTCATTCTGTTTGGTGACACAGTGGCACAGAAATATCACACTTCACCTTCAAAAAACGAAAGTTACGTAATATAATAAGAGCAAATTGTGGGTGTTCGCTTACGTTTTGAAAAAGTGCTGGATTGCAATGATTTTTGGGCACCACTGTATTAGACAAGAGATGTTTGCACACTAATTCTTCTGTTGTGCTGCTGCAGAAACTCAAATGTATCTGTGAAAAATAATAAGTTATTAATTAACTTCCTAAAACATTTTTACTCTGTACATTTAAAAACAAACAAGCATTATAATGCCCATGTGCCATTTGTCTATGTGCTGCACTGTCAAAAAGAACTAAATTATTTAATGGAAATTAAATTAGGAAAGAGAAAGATATGCGGCTCTTATTAATAATCATATGACTCTTATCTTAAAGACTGGTCTTTAAAATGATGAGTAAGAATATTACAAAGTTTAAATATACCTCCAAATATGTATAACTTTCAGAACTGTATTAAAACTGTTCATGTCCTATGAGGATATTCCCATAATTACCACAAAGCCTTCAAGTTGACTTGGTTTAATTATTGGCCATCTGGCACCAGACATCAATAGCCCACCAGAATTCCATCCATCTCCACTAAGTCACAGCACTAAAGGTTCAACAATCAGCCATCCCCACTGTCAGATGAATAACTATGGTTTAGATGCTTTACTCATATAAAGCGGTCTTTTGTGATAGTTGGGATGTTTTATATTGCAGCCAATACATTGTCTGTAACTGTTCTAATTATTCTAAATAAATCAAAGCAACAATATACAGTCTAGCACATCACATCTGAGAATGAGGTGCATTATGCTATAATATCACAACATTATATTTTCTGTAGCTCAACTGGTAGAGCATTGTGTTAGCAGCGCAAAGGTTGTGGGTTCGATCCCAGGGAACACAAGTACTGATAAAAAAAAAAATGTATACCTTGAATTCACTGTAAGTCACTTTGGATAAAAGCGTCTGCCAAATGAATAAATGTAAATTTATTTTTTGATGTGCAACATGATTATTATTGTAACACTTTTTTCAGCATCTCTGACCAATAAACTATTCTTTGAGATCAATAAACCAGTAAACTGTACAATATTGAAACCTTCCCAATCAATGCTATTTTAACTCCAAAAGGCCCGATTTTCTCTCCTGTTGCGCTAATAATAAAGAAAAAGACGTCATTATCTGATCCTCGGTGTGTTGGCGAAAGGTTCAGAAGTGAACAATGACAAACAGAGTATTTAGATATTCTCATCAATGCTTATTTTAAAAAAAGACAAACTGTGAAAGAACTGATGGAGTGATGAAGTGTGCCAAACCATCAGGCAGTTTCCCATAAATGACTGATTGAAAAGATCTGGTGTCCAGCAACAAGATGCAGAAGCCTATAAATTACTCCAGATAACAGTGATGTCAAAACAGTCTGGCAAACAGGGACTCATCCTCCTGATGAAAAGCCACTAACTGACAATTAAAGGAAAAGTTCACTAAACAATTCAGAAGTCAATAATTGTTGTAATATTTTTTGTGAACTAATTGCGAAGGACAATGTTATCAATAACACATACAAATACATTAATTATCGGTGTATCTCAACTATATATAACTAATATTTCCACTTTCACCGTATATAATTTAGATTTACATTTATGCATTTGACAGGCACTTTTACCCAAAGCAACATTACATTTAAGATATACATTTTATCAGTACATGAGTTCCTTGGGAACTGAACCCACAATCTTTGCACTGTTAATGCAATGATCTACCAATTAATTGCTTCAGCGATGTTTAGTTTTAACATTTTCCTCTCTTACAGCACTCATTTTTTTCTCAGAGTGTCACATGACACCACAGGCACCGGGTCCCAACCTTGTTCCGCTCATTGTGGTAGTTGTAATACAGAGAAGAGAGGTGAGGAGAATGTGGAACTCATGCTGCGTGTTTTCTTCTTATGCAGTGCACCTGTAGATAAGCAAGGCTAAGCTCCTAGCAGATATCGTGGCACGGTCACTACAAAATCCCATTTTCCAGGTGCCACTATTCACTAAGGATCTAGTCACGCCACTTACTGTTGTATGCAGAGTTACCTGTGGGTGCCTGACCAATCAATCTTGTCCCAGCTGCAGTAAGATCACCAAGCAGCCTGTTTTACAATGATGTGGAGGTCACTGAACAAATAAACGTGTGCACAAGTCGTCAAATTCAGCTGCTTAATGAGACATTGCCAAACGACAGGATTTGTCAGAGACACAGCGCAGTGGGGGGTGCACAAGCTCATGCATTCAAACAAGCACACGAAACAAGAGACATTGTTGTGCTCAGAGACACAGGTTTGAGTCCGGCTTGCGTTATACACTTTCCAGTTTACCTCAACTGTCCTGTACTGCAAAATGCTCATAATAAAAAATACACAGAATTTTATTTTTCTAAGAATTTGCTGAAAATGGAATATGATGTTGCTGATTCTCAGACAAGTGTTTCTCTACACAAGAAAAATAAATTACTGCAATACTGAAACATGTATTTCCTGCCAGCGTAGTCAAAGTGAAAATGTTATTTCAAGCACTGTGCTGTGTTTTATGTCTGAGTCTCAGGAGACGGCTTCTGATTCTGTGAGGAGTACAGTGGCCCCTGAATGTTAGATTAGGGTTCGTTCATATTGTGTTGTTCTGAGGAAAAATAGGAAGCTGAAATGACACAGAATGCTGAAGTATGTAGCTCCTGACCTTCAGACCAAACTTACTCCAACCCTTCAAACAAAACAAGTCAATTATGACGCAATGCAAAATTATGTTCTGAAATGCTGTTATAAACCTTGGGGGGAAAGAAAAAACAACCTCAAACAAACAACTTAAAACAAGCTAAAGGATCATGATGGTCCTGACCAGTCAAATCCTACAATTTCCTACACAGTAGTTTGAGACAAAACATTTTTTTTCCATAATAGTAAGGAGTCAAAGAATGAGCTAACTTTAACTTTTACACGGATCTCATTAAGCACTTTCAACAATTTGTAACTTAACTGAAAGGTTAAATATTTAGCTACACATTCTCTAAAGTGTATTTCTCCAATCTCCTTACTGCTGTTAGCTTTCAATAAAAATAAGTTATCGTTTCCATGACCTGAAGGAGTAATTTCACTGAGAAATGTGATGTTGTAATTGAGGTCATCCAGTGTGAGGTGAACTGGGTGGGGGAGGTACAGACTTTTCTTGTGTACAGACAAAAAGGAATGTAATTAAGTTACAGCAGTTATTAAAATGGGTGAATAAACAAGCCTGATGAAAATAACATAACATTCACAATATTTGCACTGTATGATTGTTATAGCTAAACATAAAGGCAGACTTAGTTTGCAATGTAATGTCTTTATTGGCCGGTTAGACTTTATGACATTTTTTGTGCTTTTCATCATGGGCTCAGAAATATCGATAGTCCCTTAAGCATTCTTTAAAAACCTCATACTCATTCTTTAAAAACCATGCCTCATACTTGCTCTTCAAGGTTCTTATAATGACTTCACCAGCCCATTGATCAACAAAGGAACTTACATAGCATGTCTGAGCATATCAAATTAGGATAATATGGTTCATTAGTCCTAATTATAACCAGAGTGGTGACACACTGTCTTAACCCAGTCCCCTAAGTTTAAATCTGTTCTGGAAGTTTAGTATTAATTACTAGCTATGTTAACTGGATTTGTCATATGTCAGGTAAAATAAGTTTAAACAAACTCTAAAAAAATTTAGTTTCCTTTTGAAAGGACGCATGTTTAAATTTATCAAGAACTTTTTGCATATTGCATATATATCATGAACCATATGCATATGGTACAATATATATTTTTTCAACCCTGTTACACACCTATTTTAAATACAGTGCCTAAAAATCCTGATTTGTGTAATTTTGTGTTTTTTTTAGCAAAAACATTTAAATGATCAAATTCTAAAGGAAATTTTCTAAAATACAAAAACATACCTTTGAAAAAGCACATTTTAAGCTAGTGTAAGCTCTCAAGAAACAACTGTTTCTGAAACGTAGCAGGCTGCCTATGCAGACAGCTTTTTTAAAGAATCATAGATGACGATGGATATTTGGCATTATCAAATCATTAACAGAGCAAGGAATCCCACAACGCAATATTTAACACAAAGGAATAAACTCATCAATTGGCTAGTGGAATAGTTCATGATCTGAACTAGATCTGTTGGAAGAGGCATCCAAAATGTGCAGTCCTGGGAAACTTCAGGAATTAAAAACGCTCTTAAAAAATCATTATTTTTATGATGTACACTGATTGCACATGCTGAAACGTCTTGGGAATGAACATGCACAAAGATCCTCAGAGAGAAACCTGTGTGTGTGGGAACAACAGCCTGCTGACCATATGCTACTGCCGAGCCCACCCATGGAGCAGCCACAGAGGGTCCTGCCACCAGCCACAGTCAGCAGACCTGCCAGCAGGCAACTGATGACTGCTAACAACTTCGAAAACTTCAGTTCCTCTGCCCTACAGTATATCACCAACAATATGCCATTAGAGTCTCCCAAACATCTCTCCAATCTGCTTATAGTCACTCATCTTCCCACATTTTGGGACTTATCTCAGTCTGGGGCCGCAAATGATAGACAGCTTGTATTGCACTAGTTTTATTACATTTGCAGTGCCCACTGCTACAACAACAGCCAAAAATGTCCCCTAATTTCTCAAAGGCCTCAACAGTCTAAAAAATGTAAAAGCATTAGTTTGTAGAATGTGTAGAAGTTAACGATAACTTCTACAATAGAACTTAATGATAAAATAAACACAGCTTATCTGTCTTGCTTTGGTTATTTTCTTGGCGAGTAACATAAGGTAAAATCTCATTATAAAGTTGTAGCATTGAAGTTGTGTGTCATTTTGGCATTCAAGAAAGAATATTGAAATAAAAAGAAAAAACGTTAAAGGAAAAAGAATAAAAAACAATGAGGCGACCTTGCAAGCATTTCTACTTTACAATGCAGAATAATAGCAAGGATAAAACAACAAAAGAAAACAGAAGCTCTCCCTGGAGCCAGCAAAGGTCTGTTTAAGTGTGAACGGTTTCCTTTGAGGAGTTCAGCTTTTCCTGTTTATTTCAGGTGAACAGATTGTTTTGGTCAGAATGGGTCTGTCTGTAAGGCTTGGTAGCAAAACATAGTTGCAGTCTCAGTGGGTGTCATTGCACCATATTCGAGTTCAAAGACCACTTTGAAGGACATCTGAGAAGTAGAAGGTGTGATCCAGCACTCATAGTGGTCCACCTGCAAATAGGATTTCCACTTGACTTCAAATGTGTGTAATTTATGAACACTGTTGACTGAAGAAATTAATATTATTTAATTACCAGATTTCTACTCAGACAACAGATATGTGCAGCAAAGATATCAGATATTTAGCCCAAAATATACTGAAACCTGAAAGGGAAAGTTTCCAAAAACTAAAAATTCTGTCATCATTTGCTTTTATGCCATTGCAAGTCTATTTTATTCTTATGTGGAAAGAAAAAGGAGAGGTTTTGATGAATGTACTTCTTACTCTTTTCATTCAATGAAAGCAGATGGTAAGAAGGGTCTGTCAAGCTCCAAAAGTACTGCTAAAATATTATTAAAGTAATCTACACACATTACTCACACATTACATCTCAAGTTTTCTAAAGCCAACCTTCTGCTCACCTTTTACCTTCATTATATAGAAATAAACAGTTTGGTTTTTCTGCTTCAAAAACATCTTTATGTTCTATGGAGAAAAGGAAAGAGGTTTTAAAAGAAAAGACACAGACAAGAAAAATCACAAAGAGGGTGATTGAATGAAAACAGTATTTTTATTTGTGAAAATTTATTTTCAATAAAGGGTCTGTAAAGTCTTTTCAAATGTTCCTATTAACCAATTTGCATCATCTATATGAACACTAATGTATCACGAAAACATATACATTTATATGAAAATGCTGTTTTTCTTATATTGTGTGAAGCGGATATATGTTTGATAACTGGAAGAAATAAGTCATATGTAACGCTATTGTAAACAGGCTAATGAAATAATACAGTCTTTTCCAGAATTGTTCGCTTTTGTTGCATGAATGACTGTCAGAGATATAGATGCATTTTCGTCGCACACAAAGGGCATCTGAGATCTCAGAGTATCGTGGCGGAATGGGCTTATGTAAGATAACATTTGTGCATCATTCCTAATGCTATAATAACACGACTGATTATCCCCTAAAAGCGTGTCGGCCACAATGAGATCCTGGATGTTTACGAGTAGGAGCCCTATGCCATTTATTACCCCATCTTCACAGACTGAGTGACAACTTGCTACGTAAGAGTCATGACTCTTGCCGCCCACTTGCAGGAAACAAAAGGTCAGGCTGACACACAAGGGACAAATACATGAGTATATGTGGCAGGAAGTCAAGAAAGAGACTTGATTTATGCAGGCAAATGTCAGTCAACTTGATCATAGAGTGTGAAAGTGCAGCTTTGCGTTCTGAAGCGTCGGAGGCGGATCTCGTTGGATCTGACAACGCGTGACAGTCAAATAATTTTCTATTGAAAACACAATATGTTACGATAAGTCAATTTTATGGCGAAGTTCATGTTCGCTGTGCTTTTCGTCAGGGTTTTTTTAAATCACTTATGTTAATAATGTTCATGCTGTCTGAGGTAATCTAGTTAGTATTTGTATGTTAAGCAGGTGTCAGTCTCTGTATTTGCTCTGTATTTGTTCATATTGTCAGTATTTTTTTATTATAAAATAAGTTGCTTTAGTTTATAATTTTCTTTTTTTGCACCAGTGAGGTAAAAGAAAAATAATTCATAAATGTATTGTTGTTTTAGAGTAAAACACACAATCCTGCTTTCATGGTGTGCTGGTGTAAATGGACCAGTGATATTACTCCAATAAATCTTTCACATTCACAGAGTTCATTGAATGCTCTCTCTTTGCAAAATACGCACACATCTGACCAGTTTCAAAGCACTGCAACAGTCAACAAAATTAAGCCATCATCTGAATCATGTTGACCTTTCATTGACCCTAAAACGACAACCATTAACCTGAGAAAGTATCTTAAAGGTTATCTGTAGAAAAAGAACACAATCGACTGACACTTACCAATGAAATGAGCAGACCAAGGTACTTCCTCACTACAGATACATAAAGCCTTAATCTTTAAATCAATATGATGTGAATTCGAGCCGCCCACTCTCCCCATTTCCTTTCTTCGTTCTCCTAACACCTCGGAGGCCTTGTGATGACCAGCCGGGCAACATTTATCACATTGCATGCCCAAGTCCCTTTCGGGGCCGGAGTAATTTGAGATGGTGCATAGACTATGCATCAAGATAATGGCACGACACACTCAAAATAGGACAGGGCTGCTAGCAACACAACCAACAAGGGTTTGATTCTCAGAGAACACAATCAAATTTAACTGGTACAGTAAATTACTTTGGATAAAAGCATCTGCCAAATGTAAATGTAATTAATCACATTTCTGATATACGCCCACGGCATTCGTTTTACACCCGTGACATGCACTTCAACACTACGGACAAACACAGTGTGTGTTACAGATGCCAATGAACACTGTGTAACCAATAATTATGATGTGACGGTTGAAGAGAGTGAGAAATCAGTCACGCTGTGAAGGAGTGGGAGGAGCCAAGAGTCCACTGTTCAACTAGAGCTGTGGACCTTATTTTATCATAATTAACCAGTGAGATGACTAACACAAGCAGAGTCCTTCAATCTGTAGCATGATGTGTCTGGGCATTTGCATACTGTAATTAATCTCTAAAAAGTAAGAAGGGAGTGTTTTAAGAATCATTATTTTCATATTGTAATTTGGTCAAAAAGGTTCCAAAGCATTTTTCAAAGCAAAAACCACTAATGACAAATAATATCCCAGGAGAGAACGGGTGTGAGACGTGCTCCCAGCCTAAATTAAAAATCTGCTTGCTAAATTAAGTTCTTTTTGTTTTTCCCTTTTATCTTTTCACTTTTTGTTGCAATGAATGAATTTCCAGAATACAAGATGTCATTATTTCTGAATAACAATAATAAATAATGTTTTGCAGGTCCAGGTGCCTGATAATTGCTAAATATCACTGTTGGAAATATTTCAAAAATTGCCTCAAAGATCAATGACCTTCTGCAAGAACAGCTTCGTGATACAGTCTACGAAATGCTCTTAATTTCTGAAGAGTTTGTAGAGGTCTCTCTTCCCCTAAATCCCTCTTAAGACATGGTTGAATTCTAAGAGTACTCAAGAGCCAGCCTCAGATGAGTCTAAAATAACAGTACAAAGACTGATACACATGTTGTGCCAGGAAGGTTAATTGAACAGGCAATGTATCTCTTTGAAAGGCAAACGTACATGAGGGCTTCTGCATCTGCAGTGAGCTGAGCATCTGATTGATGTCAACTGTGTTAATGGAGGAACTTTTGTGTTTCTGACTGGGGCATTACAATCAAAGTGAATGAAAAACCTCAATCAACGCTGAATCAACTTTGAAAATGTCCAGATTAAGTGCAATTTTAATCTCTGATTGTATCCTTCGGTCAATTTTAGTGTTGCACATTTCTTCTTATGACATTAATGAAGGATGTTTTCTTTTTAAACTAGGGCTGTCGGGACATATAGAGTTGAGGTGTTTAAGGCACTTAGCAGCAGGTAAATGAGAGAACAATGAGCAGAACTGTGTCTGTCAAATGGTCTGTAATTCTTTTGTGTACTATACTTAGTCTCCATATATTTCTGTGCGCTGTTTGGATTGAATCATTAAAAGTTAATATTAGTCTTTGATAATGATAAATCAAAGAATAATGATAAACAACCATCTGTGATTTATCACTCTGCATGTCAGTCATACGTCTCCTCCTGTCAAAATAGTGCCCAGACCTTGTGTTGTTTAGTCAAAGGTCTGGCAACAAGAAACTAGTGCCATCTGTTACTACACTTACAAAGCTGGGAAAAAAGAATCAATAAGAAGCTACTCACAGAAGACATATTCTTGCCTTTAATACAGCCTTAATAGAACACAATGAGATCTCATTATATAATACTATGTAAGTATAAGATCATGTAAGGGTACTATATAGTATCATATAAGATCATGTAAGGGTACTATATAGTATCATATAAGATCATGTAGGGTACTATATAAGATCATGTAAGTGTTGAAGTTTTGCTGTGTCTGTTGAGCAAAAGGTTTTCACAACTGGTCTTAAAGAAATCTTTAAGTATACAAACTTTTATACAGTCATTAACAGAGATCACGGCGTAGCAATTGTTACATAAATCAAAACAGCAGACAAATCAATTATGGGGAAGAATATATAGTGCATTTGTCTGCTGGCTGTAATGCACCGGAACAAAACACAAATTGAAACATCACATTCTGCATCCAGGTGGTAACTGACTGCCTTGTACAACATCCCCAGAGACCTCTTCACAATACCCCGAGAAATGATCTCAGCAGCGTCTGCATTGAAGAGTTGGGCTAAATCCTCATGTGATAGGACGCTACCCGACAGCTATGCAAATTTCCCCCTCTTTATGCGAGTGGGGGTAATTAGGCATAGCAAATTGTTCTGCATGTAAAAGAGAACAAAACAGAGAAAGAGCCTCATTTGTAAGATGCTGTGTTGTGGTCTCCTCCCCATTTCCTCTCACCCGTCCTCCTTCAATCAAAATACACACCTGCGTGGTGACTGTGGCAGTAGGCTGGCAGATACTCTACATGTGTAATGAGTGTGATTGAGAAACTGATTACATGTGGCTTATGATTGCAAATATACAAGACAATTAGTGCTGGATTGGAACTACAATAGTTATCTGTGGGAACAACGTTTTAGTTAGTTCATAGGAATGAAGTGTAAATCGCACTGCACGATAAACCGGTGTCATAAAACAATAAACATCAGAAACATCAAAACAATCTCAAATCTTAAGTCTCAAAAACGTATTTTTAGTACAAGCTAATGTGTTCTACAGTAAACACAAAGGTGAATGACTCATTTAAATGTAGGATGGAACTACTGTAGATCCATATTTACTGTTATAAAACATCCCAATCATATGTACAAGTGGTCCATTTCTGCTATAATGGTTCTGCTCTTATGCAGGAAATGGAGGCACTGAATTCTCCACCTGACAGAAACCTTCCATTTCCACTTATCTCCCTCACGTCAGCAGATTCACCTGCTCTTCTGTCGAGACTGCCGCTCTAGAAAGCTGACTCGTCTCATCTCCATATCACATACTGCCTTCTCTGAAATTGTGCTTTATAATTAACCATCCCCATGTTGACTCAGCAGAAGAATTCACATTTAGCAGAATGATGCATATGGCAGTGAGCTTTGTATTTGATGTTGGTTGACTAACAGGGGGATCTTAAAACTTCACTGGCTTTGGTTATTAATTGGATTACCAAAATTTAAGAAGGTGCTACATGCCATGAGACATGGGCCTATATCAGAAACGCAAGAACTGTTAGCGAACTTGTAACACATCCACACTCCATTTTCCGCAGCACTGTAACAGCATAACAATGCCAGAGGATCAACATTTTAATTTTGGTTTCGCTGCAAAACATACAATAGATTAATATTCTTGGCAACTTCTTGTAACAATGCCTAGAGCCCAGCAGAGGAGATTAACTGAAGAGATTGTGCCATAGAGCAGGAAATGTACAAAGAGTCTAGGAGACTGTAAAAGAAGACAATTTAAGAACAATTATACATTTTATAACATTTTTGAACATATTGAAAATGTTATTGTTTACGTTTCTTTGTCTTGGGAGTCAAGACATTTAAGGGGTTTAAAAATGGTCTGAAATAATTTCAAATGTGTTGTTTTATTAGGGAAAATTTAAATGCCTATTTTAGTTTGATAAAAAAAAGTTTATAGACTGAAATAATCTTAAATAGCTACTTATCATTTTTTTGAGTGAAGAGATGATGGGAATGGCATTCCTATCAACTTTACACAATACATAACACACTTTAAAATGTCTATGTTTTTACATAGTGGTGCAACTAGCTCTGGTAGTGGGTCAGGTTGTAACAGCAACACTCTTATTTTAAAACTTGTGCAAATAAATATAGCACAACATGCAAGTTTTAGAGGAATGGTACAACACAAAAGTTACCAACATTGAATACAATCTGGTCTCTGTGGTCTCGTTTACTGTTACATCCTTTGTGAAAACTACCAAAACAATCTTTTCAGCCAAGATGCTCGATAAACTAGCAGTTGTCTTCCGGGATCAATGACTGGTAAATTGTGCTATATTGATAACCTTCACAGTCAGCTTACCAGAATTTTATCTCTAGCTGGAGAATCTCAAAGGCCTGATTTCTGTTCCCTCCCGTGGAGCTGATAATGGATAAGAAAATAGATTTGTCAGATCCACATCTTAAAAGTTGTTTTGGTCCTCAATGTCAAATGATTTAGAATAAATATATAAACGGTGACAAACAAGGACTGCTTAGTAATTCTGATCAATGTTTATTCTGAGAAAAAACTCTCAGAGTAAGAGTGGGCCAAACCATCAGGCAGTTTCCCATAAATGACTATGATTGAAAAGATCTGATGTCCAGCAACAAGATGCAGAAGTCTATAAATTACTCCAGATAACAGAGATGTCAAAACAGTCTGGCAAAAACAAACTTAGTTTCCAGCATCCTACAGCAACACACTTATTTATGAAAGCACTATGTTTAGTACAGCCACCTTGAATGACATGTTTATTCATGAGTTTCTGTATATTGATTCATTGTGATCTCTTTAAGTATTTGTATGTAAATTATGGTTCTACCATATTTACATATGATTGGTTAGACTTTAAAAAGTGCAAGAAAGCTGAAAGCTTCTAAAACGTAAAACTCTACAAACCTACAAATGTTTACAAATCCTTTGACGTTCACTTAATTTTGGGTTGTCTAATGGGTTGATTTTATTATGTTTATAATAAATTAAATGGAATATGTTTAACAATGACATTTAACACATTTTCATAATTTGACATTATAACGTTTCTTTTGTTTTGTGTGATTTTCAGGGACTAATGAATGTGACACACAATAACACACAAGCACTTGGAACAATGTAAAGTTAGACTGAGCTACTTTTAATGCAATGCATAGCCGACATCAGCTCATCCGCAGTTCAGTAAAATAATGACCTCTTAAGTCTCGAAAGTTAATTTCTCAAGACAAGTTCAGGAACAACTCGACCTCTCAGCTCTCTGCTCATAAAGGCCATCAAAAAATCTCTCAGTAAATAT
>JAZGTK010005006.1:0-23230 GCA_036877625.1 Ambastaia sidthimunki
TTTATGTGACAAATGAATTATTGTTTTATGAATTATGTTTTTTTAAGTAGCCATCCTTTGCCCTACAATTTGCATTAATGTACTCTTTTATTAACCAGCTTCTTAAAACATCACCCTGGAAGGATTTTTTTCTAATCTGTACAACTATATTTTAAAACATTTATAATTTTAAACATTTTGGGTTTTCTAAACATTTCTAAACACAGCAGAAAATTATCAGTAAAGGTAAATGGCTAAAATTTCAGTTACAAAATTTCAGTTTTTACACAAAGCTGTTTTGTGTTATTATTTATTGTATTGATTAATTATTTTGATTGCATGATACAAAATAACAAGTACATTGTTACAATTTCTTCTGTAATCTTAAATTTTTCAAGTTTTGTTTTGGGGTGAAGTATTCCTTTAACATTCAGGTTCTGCGTTAAACAACCTCCTAGCCTGTGTTCAGGGTCTAAATTAGTTTAACATCTGCTTTTATTGAACTTTAGGAAAGCCTTCTTAAAAGCCCTGTTGAAATGGTTTATATAATTGTCAGTAAATTGTTCTCATATCTTATAGATTATCCAGCAAGCTGTCAGTTTCTAAGCTGAAGCTGCCAGAAAAGAACTCATGATGAGGGAAAAAGGTTACATTTGATCAGAGCTCTGCAAATAATGCCATTTTTTTATTGTTCAGCCTGTTCAATGTTGCCCTGGCAACCAACACCCACCATCTGTGCTAGGCAGGACCTCTTAACCCTGTCCTCCAATTTCTTACTTTCCCTTCTTTGTTTTTTTCATTTTCTCTTCCTTATTCCTTTTGTTATATGGAAATACTTTTTATTCGTTATCCTTTGCACTCACATTTAAGAAATTACGTATGCCTTCTGTGATTGAGAATGAAAATCCACTTCCTCTGATGGGGGGCATTAGTCTGTTAATTGGTGCTGATGTGTTAAAAACATGGTCCATTTATGAGCTCACCCCTGATGGCTGATTGCTGTTTAGCATCGCCCACAGGTGAGCTCATAGGTGTCCGACAAGCTGTGAATTGCAAGCTTCTGCCCGGACCGACTCCCGTCCAATAACAGGTCGGTCACGCAAGCGTGACTTCTACACCACAAACCTCATTTAGCACCATTCAGCCCCAGCGTCCATTACCACACTGGGCAGGTAGCAGATGGAGAATATTAAGCTAATGATTAAATGAAGCAGGCGGAAATTTTTTGATGGTTTCATTTGCACCAGCAAATGTGGTCAATCATTACTCGTTCAGCATTCCGAATTCTCTTGGAGGTATTGGAAAAGCTGGGCATTTGGCACTGGTTCTCATGGCTGCATTTCAGAGCAGGAGGTATTATTCTTAAGAGGTGTCGAACCTTGGCATTCTCAGGCTGAGAGTCAGAATCTCCAGTGGAGAATGCAGATCTATTTCAAACCTCAGCCACAACAAGGGCGAAACCACTTAACCGCCTGACTCATCTTTGAAGGCACGTAACTCCCATCACATACCTTTCATACAGTTCTCACACATGCCCACAGACGCCCATTTCACACTCTCAGGGCGAGAGTTTTGTGAAAGCATAAGTTCAGTTGCTCATTTTCATGTCTTTTGTCAAAAACGTCTGCATTGCCAGGCTTCAGTTACTGGTGATATTACAGCATGAATCGCCCAGGCAGTCAAATTAGTATGAAACACAATTATAGTAGACAAAATAATCAGTTTAAATTCCAATTTCATGTATATTTACATTCTAGCGCATAGAATAACATGGCTAATGGATAGACACCTATTTTGTTAGCAGATGCAGTCTACATTTGTTATAAGAGCTGAATGTTTTGCTTTGTTTCTCAGTTTCCAATTAGTTTAATTTCTAACCAAATAATCCGGCCAGGATTTGTCCCCTATCTTTCTCTCAGTGGGAGCCTAGCTGGTGTTATATGACTACCAGGGGTCAGTAGGGCATGTGTTTGTGTACGTGTTGGTGTGTGTGAGGGTACGGTGCACAGTTCCCAGGGTCAGCTGAATAAACAGCCCTGCTTTCAGATGCTCCACGGTGTCACTTTTGCAGCCAGGTGCACTATGGGAGACCAGCTCTGACCTGATCACAGAGTCACGGCAGTCTCTGTCAGGCATGCCAAAAACATCTGAGAAGCCTTAACCAGGAACCTTCAGATATGTGGTTGGAATGTGTCAAAAAATGATTGTCAGCCACTAACTCCTCATGCGAAGAGCTTTACAAGCAACACAACATGATGGTCCATGTGGAAAACAGACAACAAGACAACAGACGTTCAGTAGACACCATTCATCAGATTTTGGAGTTGATGTTTCAAGATGAAGGTTTTGAGGAGAGAGCATCTGGATTCTGAGATGAACACCTTCTGTTTTTGTTTATTTTTTTAATCTCTCTGTGGTGGAAGCGTTTATCATTCATTATTTTTTACCGTATACTGTATTATTCTTTTGTTTTGGTCTCTCTGTGGTTAAGGAGTCATTGAGTTGATAATGAAATCTCATTTTAGGAGGGAAACTTTGTTACCTCAGAGTTTCATAAGTATTTAACTTGGTTAGGAAGCTCAAATGAAGACAGCAGTCTCTTACTTTGTGGTAAAAGACTTCATGATAGTCTGAAAAACCATCGTTGTCTCTGTGTATAATGCAGTGGTTTTATGACTGTCGTTGCCATTTGAAAGTAATGGTAAAGCAATCCTG
Source organism: Ambastaia sidthimunki (assembly GCA_036877625.1). Classification (NCBI taxonomy): domain Eukaryota; kingdom Metazoa; phylum Chordata; class Actinopteri; order Cypriniformes; family Botiidae; genus Ambastaia; species Ambastaia sidthimunki. Next base: position 2,695 of record JAZGTK010005006.1, read on the forward strand.
AATTTTTCTTTCTTCATCTCCTTACTGTGTGATGGAGACCTGGAGGCAGATTTTTAATATAACACTCTTTGCTCATTTGGTGAAGAAGGATAGATTCATTTTTAGCAATTTAACGTTGCTGTATTTTCTCAGAGGACAGATTCAGAAGTCAGCAATGCGGAAATCCATGTGGCTTATTAAAAGGGAATCAAGCTATAATCATAAAGTGTCAGAAATAAACTTTTTTTAATTAAGGGGCAATAATTACAGTACCTACTGGAATTGATTATCTGAGGAAAACACAAGGGCGTTTCTCCACCCATATTTAAACAGAGTGTGTTGTCTGTTTATGTGAAATAATAAATTGATTCAAATACATTCTCCACAATTGTCACTGTAATATTTAAACTCATATCAACATCAAGCACAAAATAAATAATACACAAGATATTATAACACATACATCTGGAATATTTGTCTGGTTCCTGTGATACATTATATGGAACTAATGTGTCTACAGTGTCTGTCATTGCTATACAGTGTCTTCATATTAGCTATACATTGAACAGCATACAAAGTGTTTACCGAGTCACAGACCCATAAATCAAGCATTTTACTCCCACTTTTTAAACATCTGGGGAGTTTTTTGTCACTTTTAGTGGCATTTGTGGCTTGAGTGTTTTGACCTTCTAATCATATATGCCATAATCATGCAGAATAGCTCTATAAATCTTTGTAATTGCTTAAGTATGTGGAAGTTTAACAATAGAATGGTTGTGTGTGCTGTTATAATGTTTTTTTCTTTTCCGTGGGCCTTAATAAGGGTAGACAGCACATTTAATTTGAAACAATTGCAAATAAGGATTTTAAATGTTTCGTCAGCTGAGCACAACATGTTGAACAGACTGTACATCCATCCCTAAGAGTCTCGTTTTCATTCATGTCATTACATACACTGTCTACACTGACTAAGGTCCATGGGTGCTCAAAACAGCTGTTCCCAGCTGTTGAGCCCACAAAACCATTTAAATAACTGCAAATCAGGAATGTCTTGGAATTCCCAGCCGAGCCCCAAAGGCAGTTGCATAGAGTCTTTTAACCAGGAGGGAAATGTCCCAATGGGCCGAATACCACTGTAGCATGTTTAGCTCAGAAAAATCACAATTTCACAGACTGAATTATAAATGTAACATTAAAACAAGAATTGGTCTAATGTTTCAAAGTTCACTGATCCTCACACCACATGTTTGTTTCTAACAGTCCATCCCTAAACTCACTTGGTTTCCCAGCTTTCTCTTTTATTGGGGAAGATATGAGGTTGAGAACTGAAGAGAAGTGCTCACTAAAATACAGTAATGGTTTTCAGTCCTGTTATTCCCTGTAGTTTCCCCAGCTGTTGATTGTATTCACAATGGAACGTTCTTTAACCCACTAGGCTTCTTGAGTTATACCATCCCTGTAGACCAGTTGAAGCTCATGGGTTCAGCATCAAGAAAAGGCCAAAGCAGAACAGAGGTGTAAACGCTTTGTGTTTTGTATTAGCCTGTAAGAAGGCGATACGTTTGAACAAGAAAGATTAATTGTTAATGTTTTGTGCTTGAGACAGGTGCAGACAGCCACCATATGTGTGAAAGCTGATAATCTCCAATGGTAATGATGATACTGGCCTTCATTGGTCTCCTGTTTACAAACGCACACATTTCTTATCCAGTACTGTGACATCACAGAGGCCTCAGCAATGATGTGGTTGACAATTAATGAGGATAGGGTCAGCAGGGAGTGTGTGCGTCCAGACGCCCGACTGTCTTTCTGGTTGGGTGGTCGTAGCTTTGGAGAGATAAAGAGGATGCTGATACTTTTTGGAATGCTTGTCTTCTTGCCCTCAAGGTCTTCAGGAAAACCCTCCCTTTTGTGTTCCAGACGTAGTAAGACCACAGCAGAAGACCGTGCTTACAGTTGAGGGTCTTGAGACTGATGTTTAGCACACCAGACGGGTAACACGATATGTGTGAAACACGTACATGTTTAGCACAGCAGCAAACTCGTCAGCTAATTGATACTGCTGAGAGCTGTCAGACTGGAAGCTTGTTCACAGACCTACATGTCGTACACATAAATAAGTTAATGGGGAAGGTCCGGAAAGTCAAACAGAACGATCCCAACTCCTCAAGACGTGGCATGCCAGGCCTGTTACTGATACCAGCCTGAGGTATGATGGGAATGAGGCAGGTCAGCTGATTCAGCGAAAGGGGACGATCCTGTCTGGTTTTGTCTTCTCTCTGGTTCTCAGAGGCTTCTTTCTGGACGTCTTTCAGTTGAGGTGTAAGATAACTGCCAGCTAAAGCCCCCGGAACTCTGTGTTCAGGACACAGCAGCACTGAGCTGGAAAAATGTGAATTCTGCTATGAAAGGTGATCCGTGCTGAATCGCTGGCAGCATCTCGCCTTACAGAAGAGATTATACCCTAATCAGCCAGTGTGAGGAAATCAGAGATGGCCAACTGTCTGCTTCCTTATTACTGTCTGCTTCCTTATTGCGGTCAGGGTCTCCAGAGACCCTGACCGCATGTCATTCCCTGTCCCAGACTTTGTATGCCCTGAAACAGGAAGTGTTAAAATGTGTCTGTTGCAGGTCTATGCTGAGACAGGATCATGATACCATGATCAGACTCTCTCTTTCTCTGGTCTGTTTTGACTGGCTGTTTTTTGTTAGTCAGCGTAGCCTCCTCTGCTGCTATAACACATCAAAATAAAAATAATGTTCACCATTGAGAAATAGGTCCTTATGGGTTTAAAAGTTCTTTATGGGTTTTAAGGTGATGATGGCCAGAGATGTTTTGCCTGGCCGTGTAATTGCCAAATTTATTGAACAGACAAGGAGGGTTGATTTTTGACTTCAAATAGTCATTGGTAAGTGTTCTTTTGCATTGTTACAGCATTTTCTTTACATTTTTTTGTGCCTATAATGGCTTTACACTGGGCTGACTTAAGCACTCGTGTCATGTCTTGTTTATGTCTGTGGTGTCTATGTTGTTCAAATGGTTATGATGTAATGTTTCATGTTCAATGTTCTGTCCATTTAAATGCATTTCTTAAAATTTTAAATCTGTGCCCAGACTAAAAATAAGAAGTCACTGTATCATTTTGCTTGTGTCTGGTGTGCTTAAGTGGGCAGCTTTCTTGGGTTTTAGTCTTAAACCATTCAGCTCTATGATCATCTTGTCTTTCCAAATCTTAACTGCAAATCCTTCATCTTTTCTTCTCTTGCAGAAGACCACCAGAAACCAGTATGAGTAATGAGTATCCAGTGCAGCCATGGACTGGGCACAGGGACCCCGCACACTACCCAAACCCACAGTCAGGCTTCCACCCCAGCTATCCCCCCAGAGATAACTACCCTCGCCCATTGGACCCTCGGCAGGGAGACTCAGGGTTCTATCATAAACCTCCACAGCAAAGGGGTCCGGTGCGTCAGGACGTGCCTCCTTCTCCTACCATTCCCCTCAGAGGCCCTCGGTACGACACCATGAACCGCGGCGGGTACCGTAACACCAGCCCGGAACGTTATGCATATGGAGAGGGGCGGCACTCTGACCCAAGACAGAAAAACCCAATGACGGCAGCTGTTTAACCTTACCATTTATAATGTGTACGTTGTTTATAAAGCAAGCACCACTGGGCCAATCATGTGGAAATAGACAGTTATTTACATGTTTTTATACTAACAATTGCTGGATCATATCCTCTGTCTTGCTGGCCAAAGCTGCATCGTATAATTTTATTGCTGCAGTAGTCGCAGGTAAAATTACTGACACGTAACCCAGCTCCACTCTATAAGCTTTTAAAATGTCCCTTGTTATTTGTGCGACTATATAATGACGTTGTGTATTTGTGTGTGTGTCAAATCTTAAGGGTGAATGCTGTCCCACAATGCCCTCAGATATTGGGCAGCATTATAACACAGAGGTATGAGGGAGCATTTGAATCAGTACCACTTTTACTTGCCCAGTACTGTATCTTTAGTATCTTTACAGTGAAACTGTGGAGCACACATGCTAATGTGGGCGTGGCTTCGAGTGTTATGCTAGGTATGTTAGATCACTCCATATACTTTTCTTTAATTAACCCTCTCTTAAATCACTGCTTTGACTCTAGATCACCACCCGTCAGTCACTTTGTGATTCTGCAAACGGCAGACTTGAATGTCACTTTATAAGTAAATGTCAATAATGAGTGTTTCGTTAAAACAGCACAATGCAACATAGCGCTCAAAACCGTTCTGTATGTGAAGTTAAATAAACAGAAAATGAAGAGAATGAGCTTGTTTGTCAGGAAGAGGAAAGGCGGGTTTAAAGAACCTCTGACACAGAGGAAGGATGAGAGAGGGGCAGATTTTTACCCCATCGACTGTGTGTCTTCCTGGGCTTATACAGTTCCCACCTGAATCCTCACCTGTGAGTTGAACAGGTTGATAAAGCTGTCTGACATATTAATCTACATAAAATCAATATTTGGGGGAATTTTGTTTGTTTTGCTTGTATAGGGTTTGGAACTTCACCCGTCATACTCAAATGTTTTAAGATGTTTATGTACTTTTTTGATTGTATTTCTCGCCTGTTTAATAATATCACATTTTTCGGTACAGAAGACTCTGTCTTCAGAGTATTAAGTATTATTGACTTTAGAATTCAGTAATCGTTTCAAACACGTATGTAACTTTTACAAAGCAAAAAGATTTGCGCACCTAGTATCGCTGCATACATTAATAAATACTATAAAAAATGTCTTTTATATAACACATTTTCAATAAAAACTTTTGAAACAATAAGCGCCCGTTTGTCTTTTTGATCTCTGCGTGGAGAATTAATAAAACGTACGCCGTTCCAGAAACATTTCTAATTTAATATTCATATCGTAAAACCCTGATTCAACTGTACCTGCGTGTGTGATAATAGATGCCTGCAAATTAAAACACTAGTAATTATCAATTATGATGAAGAGATGATATGCATTTGTGATTATGACCTAATTTTTAAATTGGAGATGAAATTTTGGGCTGTTGGAGACAGAAGAGGAGAGTTGCATGTGATAATTATGAAGGCCGTACACCACATTATCTGCTGTGGATTAATTAGAGCTGTGCAGAAGAGGAATTCTGGGAAAGACATTAGTAGATACAGCATTTGTTAAAGCTGCAGTGTGTAATTTCTACCCCGCTAGCATCACCAAACAGTAGCAAAAAACCAATAGCTGTTTTCAAACACTGACATTTGTTCCCGCCCCAAACTTACTCAGTGGCTGAGCCAGAAGTTGACATGTTGGACCGCTCATACAAACAGAAAAGTGTTGAAAGCACCACAGAGCAACAGTTTTTGGAGAAATTAAGCTAGGAAAGTCTTGTTTATAAGCTGTTTTAAGTAGTATAAGATAAAAATGTATCATGTCTGCATAGCTGTTTTAAATCATTCACCATTAACATTTTACAGTCTACAGCGCTTCACGGCATAATTAAGCATAATGGTTTATTAATCAAACCTTTAACCTTCTAGTTACTGGTTTGGATCTTTATACTATATTGACCTTGTCGTGCCACCATGCTAGAATTCAATATGATAGCTTGTTTCTCAGCCTCTTTTTACTCATGCTGATTACCAGCTAATTTTGTTTCGTTCCAATGTTCTTATGCCCTCTGACTAGTCATTCCTTTAATACTTTGTGTTTTTCTCTCTCTTTATTTATTCGTTCCTTTATTCTTGTGAATGGATGGCTCATTTCTGTGAAAAGCAGGAAGCACACCAACGTAATTGCTTCGACGTTTGACTCTCCCAGAATCCATTGGGATGTGTAATTACTGAAAGTTATTATTAGGCAAAGTTTTAATTAGCATTTGAGGCCGTAGTAATTATACATTTCCATTTAGCGCGGCCGCACGCGGTGTTATGGTTGACAGGGGAGGGGGGGTTGGTGTCCGAGGTGCTTGTTTTGGTGTTAAAGCATCTCCTATAGATCTGCTGAATGGGTTTTAAACAGAAGGTTCAAATTATCATGCTGTCATTCACACCACACATTCGGTGACTCACGGTTCACTTCTTCAACACGAGTCATTAATTTGATACTTATTTAATTTGATCCGTTAAAAGGACAGGTGATTAAGCTTACAAAAGCTTATTTTTTAAGTTCTACTCCTCGCTCGCCCTCCTCACCATCTCTCTCGTGCATGCGCTCCCTTATCCAAATTCAATATCAGAAAGTCACTAGTTGGAGTTATTTGCAACCCAAGCAGTTCTTTGGTTTGCAGATTTTATCTACTGAAACATCAGAGAGTGAAATTTTGTGTAGAACTGTTGAAATTCGCCGGTGTAGACGTATTTTACATTGAAGACAAGAGCATGAATGTTGTTTTCGTTTGTGTGTGTGTGTGTGTGTGTGTGTGTGTGTGTGTGTGTGTGTGAATGCATGCTGGGAATCTGATTTATGATAGTTGTGACAGACAGTCTGGAGTTGTTTCCTCTTGTCCCTCTGTTGGAGCTTTAGAGCTTAAAGACGCTCATTTAACATTTTCACAGCTCTGAATGAATGTCACCAATGGTTCTTTTGTACTGTAGTTACTGGTGCTTAAAACCTCACATTTGTCTTTTGTGAGATTTTAGTAAATACAGATGCTTTTAAAAGCCCAGATCACATTGACTTAATGCTGAGTGGGACAAAGCAGGCTGTAAAACTAAAAAAAAATAAAAAATAAATTATGCTTTACTGAATTATTTTGGAATAATTCGGAGGTATTCTGGGATATGGGGTTGACATGGTTGTGACAGAAAATATCAGCACAATTATTACAAATAGTAGAACTATCGCGTTACGTTACATTTATTCATTTATCAGACGCTTTCATCCAAAGTGACAAAGAGAGAAAGCATTTATCATTTTGCCCCAAGAACCAACTAGCCTAGTCTACAAAGCTACATTTACAGGTAGGAATAGTTAAAATGCTAGGGACAGGATGACCAGTAGAAGAAAACAGGGTTTACCAGGTTAAACATCTGAGCATTAGGGATTAGTCAAGTGTTTGCGAAACAGGTGTGTTTTAAGTTTTTTCTTGAAGGTTGTGATGGTCTCAGCAGATCAGGTGGAGGCTGGCAGCTCATTCCACCAGAGAGGAACAGAATGGGAGAATGTCTTAGTGATCTTGTGCCTGGCTGTGAGAGAACAGTCAAACACCTGGTGAGTTTTATACCAAACAGAATAAAATGCATCAGAGCCAATGTGAAAGTTTAAACTAGAAACCGAACCTTCAATATTAAGACTTATTTTAATTAGCCCGATTTAAAAATTGTAATTCTGTCAGGACATACAGTAGCAGTAATGTTTCTTTAAATGATAAATATGTTCTTATATTTAATATATTTTTATATATGAAGTACTAATATAGTCATTAGATGGTTTTAGGGATAGTTATCATAATTCTGACAGAATAAAGATAAAATCAAATGAATTTGTGTTAAGAACATTTTATTAATTATCTTTATTTAATTTAAACTTGGAGATTTGTCATTGTCAAATTATAAATCATTAATGGCATGTAAAATTGTGGAACATGTTTTGTCTCATGTGTCAGGAATCAGCAGTAAACATTAACCAGCCTTCTGTTTCTCAGTGTACGTTTCTCCTTCCTCCCCTCTGGAATTAGACTCCAGAACTACTGGAGATATTGAGGACACACGGTCACGCAGTCAGGGCTGATACGGGCCGGCACTGTTAAACTCACAGGAGTGTAAACTGGTGCTGACGACAGTATCACTGACACCACAACCCAGAAAATGTATTCCCCATGAAGGTCACAGGCAGAGTATTAAGATGACTGCCTCAGCTCTATTAAAGCACAGTTGCATCTGGCCGGTATAAATTCCATTTCCTGTTCTCGTATCAGTGTAATGGTGCTTACAGACACCAGAGCAGCTGTTTCCCTTCTGGCTGCAGTTTTCTGCCATACCCACTCTTGACCCAAACATATTGTGCTGAGAGGAATAGCCAGAAAGCAAGACAGAGTTAGAGCTTGGGAAAAAGAGAGAGAGAGTGAATTCTGGCACCGTTTTGCTTCTCTCTCTATTAGGGCTTTCAGGAATACAGTATTCCCTTTGTTTCCTGAGGTTGGCCCGCATTCCAGGGGTGGCTGAGGGCTGTTGTGTTTTTTGCTTCCTGTGGTCAGGCTGCATGCCAGAGGTCTTATGACACAGGTTCACTCAAAGCAGCCTGAGGGTCACGACCAGACCTGCGAAACCATGAGAGAGTATTTGGCAAACACCGTGTTGATTTAAATGAAGAGTTATCTGTGATTCGCAACGGTCTTGAGCTGAGGAAAGAAACGGCAATATGACGTCTCTATTCTAAGCGTACGACTGTCTGTGTCTAAACTCAGCAAGCTTTCATCACGTCTGGCGCTTTCATCAAGGCTGATGTTATTTGTGAGGGAATTTGTAAGTTGATTGCAAAAGAGTCACAGAAGCAAGTTTCACTATTCGCTCTAAATGCAAAGAAACAGGAACAAATTGACCTGCATTCAGAAATCAAGGCAGATCTCATCTGGTTTGTTCTCGTCTGATTCATTTACTCAATCACTCTTTTCTTCCCCCCTCCCTCTTTCTTTCTCTCTCTCGTATTTAAAGTGATAGTCCTTCCATTTTGCTTTCCAGTTTGTTTGTGCGCTGTTTGTTTGAAAAGTTTCCTTTAAATTGTTTGACAAAAACAATGTTCCTTGTTTTCTATGGAAACAGGAAACATACTGTTTTTAGAAACCCAAGTTTGTATTTATTATATATTATCACAGACATAAAGGAGATGTTTGAGAGTTTATCGAGGCTACACTGAATTCATTAAGTCATGCTTCATTGAATTGTCATTTCTGTTATGTGTTAATATGTTCTGGTACTTGTAAACTGATTTTCAAATGTATATACTTTCCCATCATATCAAGAATACATATTATTAGTGCATAGTATAAATGCATTGTGAAAACAGGAATTTTCTTGGGCTTTGTAATGAGGGGACCAAATAAACATGTCTTTACATTGCTGGTTGTGTATAGGGGCTGGGACCCCTATACACAATAATTTTGTCATGGGTGCTATGAATTCTTGGCGATGACCCTTAGTCATAGTCTCCTCATTCACCCCTTTTTTATTTTTTTATTTGTACACTAGCATATAGATCTAGCATATATAAATCTAACAAACATAGATTAAAAGCCAAACAAACTTTAAAGTGTGGACATAAAATGCTCTAGCTGAGTGGGCATTATTTTCATATTTACAGTGGTCAACTCTGCTCCATTCTGTCAGACGGCTGCATTGCTGGAGCCACAGTACAACTACAGCATCGCTATGCTAACTGGAGCCTACAACTAATTGCTTTATTTTTGCACCCTGTTACTGCTGTCTAGGCAGTGTTCTGTCTGTGCTTGGATCTCACAATTACTGTCAAAAAGGCATTCATTTCCAGAGAGGAAATTTTCTAGGAGAAAAAACGCTTGGAATTTCTTCAACTGCCATTGACAATGTAAATAGTCTGCGCAGACATGTGCTAGTATTTAAATGGTTTTGCATTAGGGAAGTTGAAGTCTAATCCAAAACCACTGAAGTGTCCAAGCGGAGTGATTTGAAAAGGCAAAGCCATTTAGATCTGCTCCTCACAGATACAGAGCGCTTGAGCAGCCCTCAGAGAACTCGCAATTTATGCCACTGGAAGATCGCTTACACACTTCACACAGCTGTTTGGGTGAGAAAATGTAGAAAAGGGATTTTCCGCCACACATAATTTGCAGCCTAGATTACCTACATGTGTTGTTTTGTAGTGGCGCGCGATAACGGGGAAAATAAATATATAATTATTTAAATACGCAAAATAAAGAAAAAATACCTTCCGCCAGTTAAGCGCAGTTCAAACCGCAGAAAGAGAGGAAAGCGGGAGACGGAGTCGCCGTGGCAACGGATGCTGTTGACAAGTTGCCGTGTGGCAGCCAGACGGTGCGAGTCTTTGCCACTCATCACTCTCACGCACCCGCCGCATTAATCCGCTCTGTTGGGGAGTCTTATCCTGCTTGTTAACAGAGTGTAAATTCAAATCCTATCCAGTTAAAATGTGTACAGATACACTCGACTCCCATTTTCTCGAATGCAGGAGAGATACAGGGTTTTGGATTGTGGGGGGTGTGTATGGGGGGTCCTTAGGAATATCAGTGAAAGCAGTTGGCAACTTGTAACAAACTGTTTCTATGGCAACCTCCCGCACAGCAATGAGGGTCAGACCTCTCTCCTGATTGGCGAGTGAGAGAGCCAGGAATATTGGCCTTCTCCAGTCTCCAGTTCTTACTTTTGGAACATGGCATGGAAAAATTGGTAGAGATTTCCGTAATGCAAAATCATTTTTGAAAGCAGTTTCAGAGTGTCAAGTGGGTGTTAAAAACGTTATGAGATTACTAGTGTGAACTATTCTACTTTATTTATTAAAATTTATAACATACCCAGCGCTAAAAAGGTTTTTGTGCTCTTTACTGGTTCATGTCCAGCAAAATGTATAATGTTTATCTGCCTAACGTTCAACCCCATATGTAGCCCGAAATATAAAAATTGTGTTTATGACCTGGCAAAACCCAAGACAATACTATCAATAAAACTCAAACAACCAGCTCATTATTGTATTCTGATATCCATTTGCTCTTTATGCCGGTGAAACGAAGTTAAAAATAGGCTGCAGACACAAATATTTGAGACACTATCGTCACTCTGTTTCATAACTGTGCTTTTGGAATTTTACTGTAATGGGTGTTCAAGTGGACTAATCCATTTACCCGAATGTATTTTAGAGCTCATCTCCTGACAGCCTCTCAAAGAGATGAATACACAGCCAGTGTTCTGAGAAGTAGATGAAAATCCCCTTTATAAACAATTGGACAGCTGAAGTGAAACATTGTGGAACATCTACCATTTACATGGAACATCTCTGTCTTGTTGTTGACTCAGAGTCTGTGGGAGAAGACGGGTGAGAACACACAGAACTGTGTCCAAATGAATGTAAACAACATGACACCCAGCACAACGATGCTTAGAGTCGCTTGTGTTCCTTTCTCTCTCTCTCTCTCTCTCTCTCTCTCTCTCTCGTACTGACGCCACCCGTCTCTCCTGCTGTCATCGTGTATGTTTCAGTTAGCAGGTCTGAGTGGGATGTATTGGGACACAGCTTATCCTGGATCCCCGGAGAGGGCCCATATGTCGCTGTAACTCGCAGGGAAGTTTACTGAACTCGAGCGTCCTCACACGTGAATCGGTTTCCTTTAAAAGCTCTGACAAATCATTCAGAAAAGCTGTGCAGTTCAGTTTGGAAGGAGGAGGCAAAGAAACTCATTTCTGAACTATTCTCATAGAGAAGATCACATATGAGATGTTGTATCCTAATGTTTATTTCCTAGACAAAATGTAGTGTGTTATTGTCATGTTTCCCCTGTAGTTTCAGAGATTTCAGTGTTACAACTGTTGTCAGGTTTGGCAGTATTAGTAAATGCCTATCTAAAGTTAAGTGTTTTAAAACTCGACTCAAACATGTCATAAAATTCTTCACAGTATCTGAGCTATGATATCTAAATTAAATCTTAAAATGAAATCTAAATCTTACTGTATGTTAACATTTGTCTTTTTTGTTTCTATTTTTATTCTTTATAATTATGCTTTAGAGAAATATATATAAGACAAAGTTGATGTTTTATACAGTTACACAGTTTAGTTTAGGTGACTGTTCATGCAGAATGAAGAGTGCTACAGCTGCCCTTATAAGGTGTTTCTATAAAATTGGATTTACATTACATTTACAAAAATAATACATTACAAAACATATTACAAATTTTAAACAACATCTGTAATGAAATTTTTTTTTTTTTTTGCATTAACTTTTAACCATGTTGACCAAAGTGCAGTAATAAATTTAATTGAATAATGTTTGAATTAATTTTAAGACTAAAATTGGTTTGATGTTATATAGTGCAGAAACTTTCCTATTTAAGTGTTGCCTAAAAGCCCAAATACTCTTTGGACCCACTGTAAATCTGTCAGAACTTAAAGTTGAACCATGTGGAACCACACACACACATTTCTGTGCGTTGTGGGGACTTTCTATAGACATAATGACTTTCATACTGTATAAACTGTATAATCTATCCCCTCACCCTACACTTTAAACTAAACCACACAGAAATATTTTTTGCATTTTCAAATAAGCATCATTAAATATGTTTAATGATCAATTTTCCTTGTAGGGGCTGTTGGCTGGTCGCAACAAGGTAGGTGTGTTTGACTTTTACCACCCTTGTGGGGACATTTGTTACCCCCAATGGTAAAAAAACAAGAACACACACACCTGTCTTCTCTTCAGTTATAAATTGAATGTGTAATTTCTCACTGTGATGTATGTTTCACTAACACTCATATCCATGGTCGGTTTCCTCATGTTTCAGTGTAATGCCCACGTGGGGTTCCTCACTGTGGACTGGATCGTATGGCCCTTCCGTGATGTGAGTAATTACGTCCGAGCTGTGAGAGACGATTATCACCTGGACTGGCGATTGCATTTCAACATCTCAGGTTCCCTGTTTATAAGCAGTTTAACTCCTAATGCTGGTTCTGTCTGTTGCTTCTGCTGGTTTGTTCTTTTCCACATTCTACAGAGAATCTCTGTCTCGCTATACCAACAGACAGACCGTCCACTGAGATCTGTAACTGGTGTTTGGTTTCTTTAAAAGCCATTGCTAATGCCCTTGAAACATTCCAGGTTTGGAAGTTTAAACAAACATCGCTTGGAGAGCGGGAGAGGGAGCGCAATCCTTTTAGAAAGTGGAGATATATGAGGTTTCCAACAGCAAACACTCCGAGTTTCTGAGCACCTCTCCAGGTCTCATTAGGGCTGAAAAATGTCACCCTCATTAAAAATGCAATTAGACTTAATTGAGGTCTAAAGTAAAAATAAACGACAGGGTCATGTTTATTATTTTACTCTCACCTCAGACATTTTTCAGCACTCACTAATTTTCTCAATTGGATTTCCTCTGTTAGTGTGCTTTCTTTCCCCAAGAGCCCCAGCTCTCTTTTATCACTTCACTGAGAGTGAATTATCCTTCACTAGTCCAATGAATAAAGGACCACATCATTTGTATTGTTAAAACATACCCAACAGTTGCATTCATCCACAAAGTCTTGCTCCTGGTTGATCTATAAAGATGTAATTTGTCTTCTCTGTTTGTTTCATTGGATGCTGTCGCTTCAGTTCGGCTGTCCTTCCTGATCAATCTGAGTGACCTTTAATGTTGAAGACTCATTGGTTTAGGATTTTGGCTCTTATCCGGGTTCCAGCTTCAAATCCCAGGTGAATTAATGTTAAAAGGTTTTTCTCCAAAAACACTTATGCTGTTACTTATTTAAATGTATCATTTGTTGTTGTTGTTATTGAAGGCAAGGATACATTTTTGAAGAATCTTCACAGTTCTTTTACAGATGTTTACAGTTTCTTTCACCCAAAACAGCTCCAGATTGTTCCTGTGATAAGTTCATGTTGCCATTTTAGGGTAAATCGCTTGGAAATTGCCTGAACAAATTTTATTGACCCCAGTTGTGTGCTGATAAATAGTTCTTATTCTGTAACAGCTAATTATTTTTAAACTCAGCTCTCAAAATTTCAGTTTCTCTGTCTTCTCACCATGAGGACGTTCTGAGGAATATTCACTCTCAGTCCCAAATCCACTTCATACTGTAGCTTCTGTTCTTGAGCACAGTCTCCTCTGCCTAGATGTCCAGACATCCCAGGCCGATAGACTGTCAAGGAAAGGCTTTTTTTGTAGTGCTATCAACACTGAAGGAAGACAGCAGTGAAATTTGCCGTGAATCAGCACTGTGCATGCTAATGTCTTAAATCCCCTCCCAACTTCTTTTCCTGTCCTGAGAGAACCAGGCCATACTGTGACAGTCAGCAGAGGAATAGGTCTCTCTCTCTTTCTGTCTCTCTTATCTCTCAGCCCAGTCACAGCCTCACACACACAAATCACTTTGCCCCATTTGAGTATCCAGGGAAGGGCTTGAAAAGACACACTTAACTTCACAAAGTTGGCTTTCCTAATGGAGACCGTCTGTGTCACCCTGCAGGGAAAATGGTCAATTTTGGTTTGAAGCTCATGGTAAAATAGACTGAAATAGAGACGTGATGTCATTCAGGAAGTGTCTGAACCTTGCTAGCTAGCTGGAACGTTCAATAACATTGACATCAACTCAAGCATCCATATGTGGTGGTCAGTTCCTGAACAGGCTGTTTTCATACATAATCACTTTTTTGGTGTGCATGGTTGTTGATCTGTCTTAGTTCATTTCAGTGCTTGCTGTGTAAACCCTCCACAGATGAAGAGTCGCAAAGGCAGTTAAATGCACTGGCCTGTGACCAGAGCGGACCAGTACAGAGTCCAACTGGGCCCATTATCACCAAATGTCTTTCCTGCTCCATTGAGCTGCCAGGAATAACATGAGACCGCTGGTTGAGACTATGCAATGGAGAAGGTCAAAGGTCACAATGACAACTCAGAAATGCAACCGCACCGATATTAGAGAAAGTGAGTAAGCTGTTTGTGGTTGCTAGGGTTGTTGTTTGTGGTTGCAATGTAGGAACTTGGGAAATTAACACAAAATGTGCTATGCCAGATGTGTGTTTATAGTTGTTTTACAACTGCTTTAAACATAGCCTATCCAATCAGATTTTAGTGTCAGAACTATTTGTTATATAATTTTCTATTTATTTGGTACACAACAGCTGTGAAGCTGCCCTGTAATTAACGACCAGGAGCTTTAGTAAAAATGCTATTTCATAACTTCTACTCTATTCAGCAACATTTTGCCTTTAAAACCAGTTGAATAGGTTCAGATTAGAGTCTTTGGCAGTTTAGTTGCTCTACCAGTATAACCTCCATTAGCCTGTTACACGTGCGGTTAATCACCATCATTTAAGATATTAAATCTTGTTGGTATAGGAATATGACCCAGATGGGTCATTTTGTAATCTGATAACTCCTAATCTAGTACCTTAGTCTCAGCTGCCCCCTTACCTCATCTAAACATCTGCATTCAACCGCAGAGCAATCTGCATAAGCTAATTACACATAATCACATTCAGTAGAAGATGAACTGAAAGACCTTTAAAAATATCTGCACTGTTCTCGCTCTGTGATGGTGTTCATCAAGAATTAAGAAGGTGAGGGGATAGCCCATGATGCTTGTGTTGGTTGTGTGTGAATGTGTGTTTGAATATGTTTAGCTTTAATTGCTAAAGGGAAATTTAGTTTTGAAGATTGCTCCCAGTTTGCCCAGAGTTCACCATGGCAACACCAATCAAATTATAAAGTGTGTATTAAGAATCAGCCTCAGTTTCATTGCCATTTTAATAAGCTTCACATCTACCGCTGAGGAAAAAGAGATATTGCAGATTTTTCTGCTAATCTTGGAGTAGCACCTGTGACATTTCTTCAAGATATCTCATATAACCTAAGCATTCCCTGTGCATTGTTCTTTTTTAATATCACTTTCACCTAGAGACCAGCGTGTTGTTCACAACAAATAAGAATCAAACTCTAAAACTAAACTTAAAGTGTTTTAGTCCCAGTTCAGACAGTACAAGTACAGAATTACATTTTGTTGAAGTGTTTCCATAAACCTCTTTTCAAAATATACCTACTGTTATTTTCTTTCTTCAGCCTTGTTGGAAAAAAAGTAAAGGTGTAATTTTGGAAGGATTTGTTTATATTCCAAGAAAATTAGGTAATTGAAACCAAAATGTGGAAAAATTGTTAATTCAGTTAGGATGTGGTACGTGCCTCCATGTATTGCTAACAAATAGTTAGTGACAAGGTGTGTGTACAGGAAGTTCCACTTCCCAGTGCCGCCTGAGTGCTAATGAATGCATAATAGGTGCCTTTCCACTTGCTGACCACTTTTTTAGCTTAGTAAACAGAGTGCTAATGCTAATCAAAAGAGAGAGGAGAAGATTAAAACAGTTCTTTTTCTGTTGGAACAACTGCAAAAAAACAAGACTTTGACAGATTGATTGATCATGGTTTGAGATCGCTTTGGCTGCAAAGAAACTAAAGTTTGTCAGATGTGACCTTTCTTTTAGTTTAGGCACCTATTAGCAATTGAGTTTCTAAGGCGTCTGTTTCAATGACTGCTGTGTGTGTAGAGAGATGAGAAAAGATTTCATGTGCATTTCATCTTTTCTGTTATTGAGACCACTTGGGTTTCGACAAATTGTGAAACTGATAAAGATAAGAAATCTTTTCCAAACACTCAATGACACAGACGGCTCTGTTCTTGTGTGTATGTCCACACTGCCACAGATGAGTGACCTTTCTCGCAAACAAACAGGATCCTTGGCCTGCTTGGTAAACATAGTTTAAAATTGGCCTTTTCATGGTTTTCTTATCTATTACAGACCACCCCATCCAGAGCAGCCAAACACACTGAGCGCTTAGAGCGTGTGTGCGCGCCCATGCCAACGGTAGTTGGTACACTGAGGCCTATAGTCAGCATGAATACAGCCATTGATAACAAAACACAGGCAGATGTTGTTCAAAGCTCCCTGCCGCAAGAAAAAGACTCACGGCACACATGTTTGGCAGTAGGTCCTTCAAGTGCAGTATGAAAAGTCTTTTATTGCTAGCTTTGGCTTCTGTCACAAATAGCGTGCAGTGTTTCCCACTTCGTGCCTTGGATCAAGATAAATGCGGAGGGAGGGCGTGTTTGGTTCCGCACAAGACAACAGTCCCTTTCTGACACATTAAAAGATTTGTCTTTTACCCTCCGGATTTAGAGTCATATTCCTGTTGGACTCAGTGGGGCAGGATGTATGGACCACATAAAATAACACATCAGGGCTGCTATAAAATGGCAAGAGTTTTTATTCTGTGAGAACCTCTGTCCTTATATGTCTTTATTGACGTGTTTATCTACCAAACTGGAGTCGGTATGAGATGTTTTAGTGGGTTTGTGTTTGTGTGTGTTGATATTCTGCAGTCACTAAGCTTCTTAAAGGTGTGTGTTGGTTCCTGGTTGTATCCGCTGTCTGAGTGAATGTGTCAGCGCTTTAATATTCCAGGGTAATTCTCCCCAAATATCTTTTCTCATACCTTCCACTCAACTAACCACCAAAATCCTCTTAACGGTAAAGTCAGCTGCATCTATTTCCCACATTTCCTCTCCTCTATTTCTTTCTCTTCTCCTTTTCTCCAGAGAAGAAAGAGTTTGAGCAGTGAGGCTTCTCTCTCTAAATTGTTTGCTTGTGTTTGTTTACCAAGATGTGATTGTTTAGTCGCAGATCAATTGCGTGCTGCTGTAGCAATGCGTCCGTGGCGTTTTCTCAGAGGGAAAGCTGTGTCTCTCTCTCTCGCTTCCGAATCTCCGACAGATCAGCTGAATGTCAAGTGCATACTGATGTGTCGCGGTTTACGTTCGGGTCTGGAACGACGGCCACCATGACATTTTCTCATGCAGGGCTGTAATTGACTTGTTAGAGTTGCTGTCAGTTACACATGCATTCACCTGGCGAGGTCAAACTGGGAGGTCTGCGCCATCCGTTCCGGAAGCTCTCGTCTGAACGTTTGCTTGGCTGTGAATGCGCACATATACGCACACTCGCATCTTAATCATGGATAAAATGCATCTCCGGACGGAAACGCAAATAAAACTAAGCATCTGTTGCCTAGCAGTGTCCATAGATGAAACAGGAAGTTCTGTCCAATGAAAGCTCTCCGTAGATTTGGTGGGATTGGCTGCAAATTAAAACTGTAAATTCCCCATAGTTTAAAGCCGGACAGATTCCCACGTACATCCGTTTAAACGGCATGAATTATGTATGTGTAAACACTCGATAAATATGTACATCAAACCCAATGCACGCGCATACACGGCTTGTCAGCATGATAAAATGGGGCTTTTCAAGGTGCCCATTTTGTTTGTTTATAGCAGGGTGGATGCACTCTGTGCTCAGAATGGTACAATAATGACGGAGGCTCTTAAATTATAAAACAAAAGACAGTGTGCATCAATTAACAGCCATTTACACACACGCTCAAACAGCTTTGGGTCTTGTCAAAGAAAAGGATTTATCAGTTTGTTTATGCTGTGTGTGTGTGTTGTTCTGTTCATGAATGTTGTTGTACCTTTAACTGCATCTTAGCAACAGCAAACAAAAGAGGCACTTGATCAATTAGCCGCATTAAAGACTCCATCAATGCGTCTGCTTGATATTCAAATGATCGGCTATTTTTACAGTAGGGAGGTGTGTCTGCCTAACAATCCCTCTAAGTGTTGATGCAGTGGGGGGTGTGTTTGTTGCTTCATCTAGTCACCGTGAGTGTGTGTTTGGAGGTGGTTCTGATCACTGATAAGGGAGGTTGGTCTGCTTGTTTTTTTAACCCTGCAGGCTGGTATGGGGTCCAGTGAATCCCCCAACATGTTTAAACCTGTTAACTCACTTACACGGACCTACTTTTGTGGATTAGTATTTTTCCATGTGTGGAAACTTCTAGTAAAGTAACCTCTTAAAGAGATGAAAACCTCTATTGTTTCTCCTAGGTGAGTTGAGATTAAATGGAGAACAAATGGAACAAGTCTGCTTCTCAAATATTTCTCTTGAGAAAAAGATATGAGTCAGTACTGTACAAAGGTCTTTATTAGATGCTTATGGCCCACACAGAGATCTGTTGTCACCAGCATCTTAGGTTTAGTTGAGATTACATGGAGAGACTGAGACCCCATAAATCCATAAGAACTTTGGCTACATCTTCAAGGTGCTTAAAAGAACCTTGCAAAAGATGCTTGCAAACATACTTGAACTGTGTGCATCTAATGTGCCAAAAACTTTTGCAAAGTACTACTTTAGAGTTTCTAAACGGATCTAAACAGTGTCTCAGCTGTGCTCAGATCTGCAAGGGTCCCTGCAATTGGAAGAGATTTTAAATCAAACATTTCTCATCAAACTGAAGCCAAATTTTTGATAATATTGAAAAGTAAATGTAACTTTTAAAATGAGCACTATTAAATGTATGTCTGGACATTGCAGTACTTAAGACAGGAATAGAACAAATTTTGACAGTAGCCTGAGTCATAGAATCCATACCGATGTTTCACACTCTGATAAATCTTAGAAAACTTTAGAAAAGTTCTGGAGTTGATGTTTCACTCGGTTTAGCCCTAATGAGAGTTGGGAGCTCGAAGAGAAAGATGGGAATATAAACTAGTGTTTGACCAAACAACCAAAAGGCTTTGGTATGCCAACCAATCAGCACACATTAAAGCTGATGGAATGGGAAAGCCATGTGTGTGCATGTGTGTTTTTGGGAGTGATGAGGGGGACATATAGCCACTGTCATGTTTTTCTTGGTGGGGTATGTCTAACAAAATCCCCCCCAAACCCACTTTACTGTCCCCAGTTTCAGCCCCAAGGGCTTTAGTAATTTACCGACAGCCATTTGTCTTTTGTCTGCCTTTTACAGCCCCGTTATAAAACTTGTGGTGTTGCTTATGCCATAAAAGAATTGAGTTAGAGTGTGCAGAAGTGCTTCATTAAATCTATTGTGTCATTTTGTGAAGCTTATTTGGACGCTGTGGTAAAAGACAAAGATGCTGTGAAATGACTGTCTGCTGTTAGTTTCCTGAGCTCATCAAGCTCTCATTCCCTCCTTCAAATAAATCAGACCTCTTTCACTCCATGTATCATCTATCTGTCAAGCCCCGCCCCCTCTCTGCTGCCACCTTTCTTATGGAAAATGAGCTGTACTTTCACTTCTGTGACAAACTATACTGCTGTTATTGCATCTGTCTCTCCCTCTCTTCTGTTTTTCTACCTCTCACTTTTTTATTTCAGTTTGCACCAGACAGACACAGTTTTGTGAGGAGATTTGTGTCCTACAATAAATATTGTGTCTTACAATAAATGTGATAGCAAAAATGGATTGGTATTCATTTATGATTTACGTACAAGGATTTATTTCGATATTTTTCTCAAGACATTGTTTTCTAATGCAAGACATTTTTAAATAGTTTCCTTATAGAGATTAACCTATTATCATAGCATCCATTTGTTTTGAAAATTGAAAGTTGAACTGTGAAAGTTGAACAGTTATGGGCCATTGGTTAGATAAACAGATAGTCTGCCTCAAACTCACACTGCAATGTGTTGATAGTGCCATAGGGTTAATATAATATAATTTAGTTGACTTCATATTATCATAAGAAAAATATGTTTTAAACATTGAAAAAAGTATTTGAAATCATTTTTACTTGCACTTAACCTTCAAATATATGATCCACATGATCTGCTCGTCACACACACCAGTGCATCAACATCACCATTACCATGGAAACCACTATCAACCCCCCTTCTTAACTAATAGAGGGACATCAAAGCATGTATTCAGAACCTCCCCAGGTTCCCTCCTCACCACACTGATTGTTCCTGAATCTATTCACTGAGCCCTCCGTCCACAC
>JAZGTK010005007.1:0-23228 GCA_036877625.1 Ambastaia sidthimunki
TTTTTGCACCTGGCCCCCAGCAAAAAAGGTTTGGACACCCCTGATCTAAAGGGTATGTAGATCAGGTATCCCATGGTGTGATGCAGGTTATTTACAGAGATGCTTCCCTGGTTAACCTCTGACTCGGTAACCTTTGACCTTACCAGTAACCTTAACCTTCAACTCAGTGTGTTAGTGTGTGATTATCACACCAGAAACAGAAAACATGTCTGCTGTAAAAGCCTGGGGACGGGCTTGTTTAATTTGGGCTGTTCCTACATATTTTCATACAGCTAGCAAGAGCTCAGACTTAGATTTAGACATTAATGATTGTGTGGTTCTTCACCTCTTTCTGTTGCCTCTCCAGTTCTTTCATTCTGATCTCACGTGCTTCTGCACGAGCCGCCCTCTTTGCTGCCAAACACGCTTCAGCCTGTAGGGGGGGGCAGAGGTCAAGAGAAAGAGAGAAAGTCATTAATATACAGCCATGAGACCATGAGCAACATTAATCAACAGTGTTAATCAATCAATATGAAATACATTTGAGCATTTTGTAAATTAAATAGTTGTGTATACAGGAAATAAAGTAGCATATGGGCACAATGGTATAATTCCATTGCAATGTGTGTGTGTGTACATCACTGTAGTAACATTTATGTTTTGTAACTGTATTTTCCTCTGCCTGCACATGTGTTTGTGTTTACACGGGTGTGTATTTGTGTGTATGTGATTCAGTCTATCAACTACTACAAGTCCTTTTAAGGAAAAGACTCCCTGTAAGTCATGAGTGGGAGAGAGAGAGCATAAAAGAGAGAGAGAGAGCAAGCTCACTTCCTTCCTGTATATGACGGCAACAAAATGTGGTAACAGCCAAAAAAAACCACTGTATTTCCTCACAGAGACCCTCCCAAACTGATGACTGCATCTCAACTCCACCCACTCTTTGCTCCAAACTCTTACTACAGAATCTCTTTACACTACAGCCATGGATGTGATATTCACAGGGATCTGTGTACAGGAAACCAGCCCCACCATACAATTAACCAAAACACATAGAAGATTCTTTCTTGCTTTGGTTTAACACATGTAATAGATATTTCTCTTTTATTAACACAATCTTTTTAAACTTCTTTATATCAAATGTTCAGATATTCTCCTAAATTCACCACAGTGGCACAAACTGATGTATTTAAATTAACCTTTACTAAATAAGTGAAGATAAACACTTCTTAAAAAGCAATTTCATGTTGTTTAGTACTAAACTGGTATTTAAAATGATCAGATTAAAATACACTAAACAATTTATTCGTCAATCATAACAAAGACCTTTAAAAGCTGAAAATTACTTCAGCTCTTCTGTGTGAATTAACGCCTGCACTCAAGCAAAAACATAAATCAATTTTCAAAATAAAGTGTTTTAACCCTTAACTTCTCACATGTGGTCTGTACATACAGAGCCCTCATAAGAATCCCAGAAGTCCATAATAACTTGTAAATGTCAGATTATAATCTTAAATTGATGTCCATCCTGGACACAGTTGTGCCACTTTTCCAGGAAGCAGCTGTTGCTCAGCACTGAGATCAAGAGATTAAGTCTTTTTCCAACATCTATGTCTAGGAAACATGTTGCCAAAGTAAATATTCCACTGCTTCAACCACTTGTAGCAGTGCAAACAGAAAATGATGGCATAATTTTCCTTTTTTAATTTTATAAAACTGGACTTATTTCTTTGTTTTAACATAAGACTGACCAGCTGCAACACACTCCTAACAGATTTTTCATGAAGTACACCATCAAAGATTTGATGTACAACAAGTATGTCTTAATTAAAACTTAAATAAGAAATACTCTTAAATGAGAGGTAAGACAGAAAAACAGAGAACAAACATGGAATTTTATTTAGACTGTCATCCCTAAGGAGAGTTACCAGACATTTTAGCTTCATTAATTGAGAGCGTGACAGCAATTCTGTCCAGTTGCAATACAGCATCAAATTTAAATCCTTCTCTTTTATATATTATATTATTGTTTGTAATAAGGAACTGTGTGGCTACATTATGTTAGTCAGTACTAGTGCAATGCAGAAGGATAATTATTAAGCAGCTGTCCAAACATGTTTATAACAGGTTCTTCCTAATTTAAACACACATTTTCTGTATGTTTACATACAAAGCACTTATGTATCCATGCTCTAAAATAACAAGGTTTTCACCTAAAAGGGTTTTAACTTAGTTGAAATAAACAGAATGGTATTTTATTTAAAAAAGCACTTAGACTAAACATCAAAAGTAACAGAGTCTTTTGAAAACATTCTGTTCTAAATGCACTTTAAACAACTGTGCGATTAACAGGGTAACCAAACTATGCCTTTTTATGTCTTTTCACCATAGCAGGAAGTCAGAGCGCTGAATCATTCACAGTCAACCCAGGTTCACACCCATCATGCACTATTTACAGCGTACCATTCGAAGTGCTGACAGTACAAACAGCCATCGCTACTTTTTGCTTATGTGCAGGTGCTTGTGACATACAAATGTTTGTATGTGCATCTGCATTTGTTTGTTTGCTTGCTTTTATTTTTATTTTTTTCATTTCCGAGTGAACTACCACTTTATGACTACTTCAAATAATTGGTGATTTTGGTGATTTCTAGTCTATTGTTACCAGAAAGCAAGTACAATCACCATCCTGAAAAGATGTTTAATTCAGCTATTGATAAAACATGACATACAAAATGATTATGCTGGAGTTCAAAATTTAGAATTTAACACAAAGAGTTAAAGAAATGTTACATAATAGTTTTGGAATCCAAGGTGCAGACATGTACATTATATTGCATACAGTTGATTTTGTGCACAATTACTAAAACCTTGTTTGGTGAATACTAAGGTAGAGATGCTTGTCATTTAAAAGTCCCTGGGAGTTTCTGATGAATACCAAAACAAATCTAAATCCAGACTTCTTATCTGTTGACATAAATTGCATAGAATAAGAAGCCATGCCCGCCTGAGTTTGTTCTCCTGTGGCCCTGGTACAAGCATGCCAGGCTGAGTGGGTGCATTCTAATCAGCTGGTCTGCTGATAAGCTGGTTGTAGAAAAAAATGAAGGGCAGCCACATAACACAAACACAGGAAATGTGACACAAAGGCAAAAAATAATCTGTGTTTTTATATTAAATGTGTTTTTCACTGTAGGATGCAAGCAAACCTTACTAAGGAGTGAAAAACAGATATTATTAACTACAGACTTAAGTCCCGGGCCAAATTAATTAATCTAAAATGTTCAATCAGTCATGAATATTCAAATATTCACTATGAAGAGCCAGTGGAACATATGAGATCACCACAGACATCTCAGTTTTGTGCCACACTGTGCCTATATTAACACCTACATAAATTGTGCCAATTGGCCATGTCAGTATATGAACCAAACAATGTCTGATGTCTGAACAATGTTTGCTGGATCCATATTTTACCCGGTCACTGTGGTCAAGTTTAATGTCAAAAGCTTGTATTACCATAAAAACTAATAATGCAACAGACAGATATTTTGGCCATGTAGGGCTGAAAGAATTTGGTAACAACTCTGAGAGGAATTCGGGTCATTCTGGCCCAAACAGTCAGACCTTCATCTCATCTGACATCTCCAAGTCTGAGCCCAGATTAATTACCTAAACACCCTCCAGAGTTCAGAGTCTGGCTCTGACTCTCCTGGCACCCTAGTCTGCTTTTAACCATCTCATCTCAGTTTAAGGATGAGACTGTAACAGTGCCAGTAGAATTTAATCCTTTAAACAATGACAAATGTCAAATAATCTTCTGATATGCTAGTTTATCCACATTTATCCACAATTTAAAAACAGCCTGATGATTAGCTGTCCTCCAGCATTCTGTTACACCAAAATCTCTTCCCCAATATGATCCCTAACATGACTCAAACAAATGTGCTACAAAAAAATGAAGTGTACAGTTACGAAACCTACATTTCAAATGCAATGTTGCAATCTATCTTGTTGCGCATACCTGCAACATATAGATGCTGTGAAACTCATCAAGAATTTTGCAGAGAATTATGCAACTGCAGAGTAAATTTTAGGGTTTATCAGCTTTTAAAGTATGTATCTGTTATAATTCATCATGGGTACACACTATGAATACTACTACTAACTATTTCACACTATGAGCTTAGAGGGCAGTTATTGCTGACAGTAGTGTGAGAAGACTTCTCTTCTGCCAACCACTGGTGGATGTGTCAAGCAGAGACACACTATTAATAAAACAAAACATCTGCTACACACACACAGTTTACCAGTCTTTGAAAACACATGCTGTTAACACATTTCAAGTGTTGATTATTTACAGCGAGTGTGTAATGACTGGAGACATCATGATACATCATTCAAACATCTGACTGGGCCTAAATCATTTCCCAAGCAGTCAAAAAAAGACTTCCACCATCATAAACTCAGCACCTATTTCAAACCATAAACCCAGCTTTGGTAACACGTTCTTAATAGTTAACAATGCCAAATAATTTAATACAAAGTACAAATAATAATTAGCAAAGTACTCAAGGTGTAGGCATTTGCCAGACAACTAAACACTCACAGGAAGCAAATATGACTAGCAGGAAAGGAAATGATATAAAGTTTGTTAATATGCATGTTAATATTCTACTTTCAGGGTCACATCAAGACAGGCAGACATGAGTTGGTCTTTTAGTACTTTATTTAGTTCCTGATCTTTGGTTTAATCAATAAACTGGCTCAAAGCTAGCAGAACCATGTGACTCCAGTTTACTTGTTTTTTTGGAGGTCCACAGTTTAGTGTTGTACCTGGTCAATTAAGATCATTACGTTGGTTAAATGTTAAAGTCAAATTTACCTCTTTTGCGATGACGTTGAGGGCATCTTCCTCAGCAGTCAACCCATTTTTGCTGGAGGTTCTTTTACGTCCTGGTCCTTGTGATCCCATTACAGCTGGTATCAACCTTCAATAAATTCCTAGAAACAGCTCAGAGCCGATCCAGATCAATAAATGTTACTCCTCTCAAAAGCATAAAACAAGAACAAGCGTTTCAAATGAAAACGGGTGTTAAACAGCGAGGTTACGCTGTCACATTGGCGACGCGTATCGCTGTGTTACATCCGTCTTCTGCAATTCTCCTAATGCTGCACTTTGAAAGACTGAAACAGTCACCGGTGCGACAGCGCAAACGCACATTCATGACACACGTGTCGCCCCCGAGGAGCTGCCAAATTGTGTGTAAATGATTTAAAGTTGGTTAACTCACTAACCAACACTGTGTAGCATCACAGTCTTGTCGAGTGTGTTTTTCACTATTAAGGCTATCTTAAAGTCTTCTCTTGCTTAGTTTACTCTTGGTGGGCAGATGGATTTAAACGCTTGTTGTGTGAGAGTTGGGGGTGGTACAGGGCTCTGACACCCTCGCTATTTTTAATCTACTGCTAAAAACAAAAACCTTATCTTGCACTTCTTAAAGTCATAACCGTGGATTTATCTACCTTTCTCTACACAACATGTTACATTTTGAGTAAAAAAAAAAATAAAACAATTGTTGTAGACAAAATCAAAACCCTTTAGTTTAAGCTTTAGTTGGTACGTTTTGACATCTAGTGGTAAAGATGAGAACTTACCGGTCATGGTGTGATGCCGTATTACTTCGGTAACAAATAAATAAAAAAATTCATTTAAGAATTACTTTTTGTATGTTGTAACTAATAACAAAATCACGTTTTGTAATGTTGTAACTAACATCTTGTCTACGTAACTTGTCGTGTTGATCATATGCGCACAGGAGAATGTGATTTAAAAGGAGACCTTTACTTCTGCCTTTAGATCTTCTGAGACCTGTGGATCTTTAAAGTAAGACCTGTAAATAACTTCACAATAAACCAGACTAATCCTAAATGTTGAATATATGTTCGCCACTGGTCAGGTAAGGGCTTCCTGAAACCTCTTTAACTGTGTTGTAGAACCTTTAACTTGTTACTGTTCATTGCATGATAATCTGAGAGTGCTGATCTTTTTCTGTAGGATGGTGTCCTCTACTACTGTGGCTTCCAGGTTCTTGCACCCCAGATCTTCTGGGCACCGATGCACCTCTGTCCTGAGGTTCGTGAGAGCCTGTAGACCGTTTTGATGAGGGAAAAGGCTTTCAGCTGAAGCCTGAAGTCCAGTAGAAGCAGGCTGATTCCCCTTTTGGTCTCACTGTGGGTCACCATTTGGAGAAACTCTTGCCACCCCGTAGCCAGATGAAAGCTGGTGTGTAACATGACCACAGGAGAGCAGCACTGCACCAATGATCTTATTTAACAGCGTCTCAAGGCTGAATGTTCTGACATGAACAAACTTTCCTGTCTGAAATTGTTTAAGAAGCACTTCGTTGCTAGAGTTATAGATAAATTATAAAATATAAAGTGTATATAGTTATTAAAGCAAAATAACCTGTTTTCTGTAATTTTCGAGACCGTTCATCATTAACGTGTAGTGACCTCTGGTGGTCATTGAGAATGACGTCAACAATAAGCCACTATCTTTTTGTGATATCAAGTTCTGCTTATGTGCACGGAAAATGTCGTGGTAATTTTTTTTTATATTTGCCACGATATCTAAAGTTTATGGACATTTCCATGAACCCTAAAACGCAACACAATGTCGTGCAAAATTAAAAATACACGTACAATAGCTGTGAAAACTGATTTAAACTTTTTAATAGTCAGGCACAGTGCTTTGACATGACAGATAAGATGATGATTTGAACAGATAGTTTATCTGTATGTTAACAAAGAAAAATGGTCAATTCAGCTTCTCAAGACCCAAAATGTACTTAAATTCCTTGAAGATCTACCTCAACATGACAAGTTTCTGAAAGCTCAGAAATGAGCAATCTATTTCAATACCAGACATTTATGAATTTGATAAATGTGACAGTTCTATTAGAACTGTCACATGATTAGAATGTCATAATTGGTTTAAAAAAATTGTGTTTGACAATGTAAAGAACACCACTGGGTTGCTTTGCTTTGTTTTTTAATGTGTTACCCATAAGGAATCACTTATTTCATGTTTCCATTACCCAAAACAAGGAGCCAATTAGAGACTTCAAAACAGTACACAGTATTGCACCATGTGCTTTTGGTATATCAAAGGGGCTTCCTCAATTAAAATACTGTCCTTCTGGGAAAAGCTCTTAGACCTCACATGAGTTTAAGTTTTTTCCTCAGGGTTATTTGATGAAGTCATTTACTGTAAACCCACAGTCCTTATTCAGTAGAGCCTGATGGGGAGTTGGGGAAAACTTTGGCCAGATAAAACAAAAGGCATATAATTTTTTGACAGATAATGAAACTACACAAAATAGAAGTTATATTGCTAATGCTTATCTATGCATTTATGGTCATCAAAGGTTTCATTTTTAGTACACTAAAAATAACTAAACGTTCAAACATTTCAAACATCCAGACTATACAGAAATATTTAATTGCCATTAAAGTCATAGAGTCATTGATTAACTAAAAGAGTCATATCTTATATGCTGTGAACACCCAAGAGTTTATCCATTAATAGCACAACTGGAAGTCACAGATCCCAATAAATATATCAATCAGTAACACATGAACTGATGTCAGATGGAACGACCAGGTCCATCCCCCACACTGCTTCCAGCGCTGCATGGCATGGAGAATTCACACAAGGGAGGCTTAAAACGGCAACCACCTGGAACACAATGGCTAGGCTTGAAGTCTGTTTTCTTGCATGACAGCACTCAACACGTGTGGATATTTCACAGCCGTGCCGCTTCATGAGGCGAAGTGTTTTTGTTTAAAGGCAATATACACACAATTAATAGTGCTGTTCTACTGAATATTAGGTAATTTAAGTAATTTAAAAGGACTGGAACTAACTGTTGCATAGTGTTCTTTATTAATGCAGTATAGAAATAATGCAAAAGTGTAAGCTGGGTCGTTCAATGATTATAAACAAGCAGCAGGCCTCTACAACCAGATTTCAAGACCTTGCTGTGCAAATGGCTGCAGTGGGAGCTGCTATTGGTCCCAAAGCTTCAACACTATATGTCCAATCCACCAGCTGAGCTGTTTTTTATCCAATTAGTGAGAGAGCTGTTAAGGGCCTGAAAGCTTCCTGGGAGAAACAATTAAAATAAAAGCACTAAAAGCTAGAAACTGATCAATAAGGCAACAATGCCTTAAATAGTTGAGGTTAATTTCCTGTTCCTTCTTAGCAGTTCTACTTTTCAAAATTAAATTTAGTAGAAAGTAATCAAATGGCAAACTGTAATAAATCACTGGCTAACATGTGAAAGCTACAAAGTTCTGGATTCTACAACATATTAACAATGCAAAGTAAATAAGCTAATAAGCTAAATATATTATATTTATATTACAAAACACAAATTTTGTAATACCCCTTATTCGTATGTCACCCCTTATTCACCCTATATCAGTTATCTGCTGGTCCACACTCTACAGTAAAAGAGTGAAATGGTCAGACATCTGTGATCTCCAGTTCCTGGCCTTGACCTGGAGGAAGAAGCGGACACGACCCAGCTGACATCTTTGGTTTGTTAATAAACTGGAAGTTTATCCAGTTCATCTGTTCAACTTTCAGCTGTCACCACAAGTCTTCCATGCTTATTGAGTCATTCATGGGACCCAGATTAAAACAGGAAGCTTTAGTCCTGTTACAATATTGTGTCATTGACAAAATGATGTAGTGTTAAAGAAAATTAATCATCAACTGCAGGAGGCCTTTTTCTATTCAGCACTCATAAAACTGCACTACGACAGTGGTTGCTTAGCAATGGAGAATAAGTGCGCGTTTGAAAAGCAAAGAGTTTTCCTCTGTTCCAGCAGCTTGGACCCCTGCTCTCTTCCCTCCTTCAGTCACTTCATTGAATCTGTTTTAAAGCCGAACAGACTCTCCCCTTTTATGTGTGTTGAAGAAAGGCTCAGATAAAGAGCTGGCACAAGGTTATGGGGGGCCAAGATGCTTATTAGTGACTTTTTGAAATTTGTTCTGATGTTTTTGATAACGGGACAATATCTGTGCATGCTGAGTGTGTTCTTTCATGCATGTTACTGTGATGGAAACAATCACTCAATTTATGTCTTTCATATGGTCAATTTATTTCTCTATCAGAGGATAAAGAGAAACATGTCATCTCTCATGTCCTTCCCGTATAGAAAACAATAGACAGGTTTCATTCCCATCATTAATAAAAGTCCAGATTTTCTAAAAATCTATATTTATCTAAGTTGCAATATTTTAAAAGGCATTAAATTTAACAAAACTGGCTAATTTACATGTTAGCCTACATCTTTATGTTACTTTGCACGTTTTTACAGTGTGCACGTTTTTGTGCACATTTAAAGGTATGTAAGTTTATAGCCTGTTGTTAATAAAACAGGTTTGGTAATTATTTGGTTATGAGATCCAGTGATTGGTTTGCGGTGCAGTACCCCATCTTTTCAGTTTTGACGAATATTTTTCAGGTTTTCAGTTTGTCGTTTTAGCCATTTTGTGTTCCATTCATATTGATAAACTTTCATTATGAGTCAAACATATTAAAAAGTCAAACATAATAGCATCAGACGGGTTTATGTCAGACTGTTAGAATGCGTGTAGCCTGTGGTACTGTACGTGTGCGCGGCTCGTTTTTTTCCGCTATTCACAGGCGCGCATATGGGCGTCACCGATTTCACTCTATTTAAACAACCTGCCGCACAAACAGCCAGAGTTTCATCTTTTGGCGTATAAGAACTAAACCAGGAATTAACATCGTGAACTGAGCAAGCAGTAAAGCGGCAAAATGACAGAGGTGAGCATATTTCTGTTTTAAACAAAGTGTAGAAGAAATGAGACTGTTTTTGTAGTTTTTAGACACCTGCACTAAATACTGTACCCCACTGTAGTTTTTCTGTCAATAGATTTGAATTTAAACTAAATAAAAACAGCGGGTTATTTATTTACAAATGTTAGTCATAACCTTACTGGCATAACAGTAATAAAGATTGACATCTTGGTTACAGTATTGTACTACAGTATTGACGACAGCAACTTAGGCTGAGTTGTAGTATCATGTTAAAGATAAGCTCATTTGTTACAGAGACTCTTTAAAATGACATACAAAAAATGTATTTAAAACGCTATATAATAACATTAATACTATTTTGGCCAGATGTTTAGAGCGGAGGCCAGTTAAATTTAAATTATTTTCACCCTAAATCATATCATTCTTTTTCATTTTATTGTCTTGTTAATGTCTTGGGGAAGGACAAAACAAAACTAAAGACACTCTAGTTTTCGTCTTGTTTATGAGAATAAGCTCACATATGTTATACATTTTCATTGTGGCTCATTATGTCCATGACTCTGCAGGTCTGTGCTGGAAATGATCTAAGTCTGTCATAATAGTTCAACCTTACAGTTCTACTCAATGTATCATTTTATTCCATTGTTTACATCTGTCAGAATCCATGATCTCAAAATAAACACATTTGAAACAGAAGTTTAGCTTGCAGGAATATGGAATACATTTAATGGTAATTGTAAAATGCATTTACGGCTATAAATGGGACTTTTTTAAAAACCCCAGACTTGTGTTCACTGATAAACAGATCCTACAAGAGTCTGGAAAGAAATCTTTAAAAATATTTCCAAGATAACTAAACTTCAGCAGTATTTCCAAAAATATGTGTGTGCAGTAAGGACCAGGCAAAAATTGTGAGTAAATCATGACTTAATCTACAACATCCTGTCAGCAAGACCAGTGTCACAGGTTCAAGGCCCTGAAGGTGTCTGTTGTCATAAAGCAGTTGACCTTTGACCCTCCGGTGTCCTTGCTCCCAACCACAATATAATATGTGCTGGAAGAACAAGAAGCATTCAGAGGTCACATGGCCAACAGCAGTGCTTTGACAGAGAACCATTAGGGATATAACATAGATATTCCTAGATATTTATGCATTAAAAATAAGTCATCTTCTTGTAACGTATTGTATATGTGTTTCTGCCTAGGGCTAAAACATATAAACCATTCTTAAGCAAACACAATGTTAAAAGCTTTCATCAAACAGCACTATTGTGTAATTATTAAAAGGAAGACAGAAATGTTTGACTTTGTAATGAACTTCAAACGGAATACAGGTGGAGTAACAGGAAATTTCCTTTTGAAAAGAAAGCGATGTGTAAGTCAGGACTCCAACATATCAGTACAGAGACACAATCACACAGTGTTTATGTCATGATAAACCTCACAACATGAGGCAGCCTCAGAGATTTAACACAGCTTTACATATTTTGACCATCATATCTGTAGTTTTCAGCACTGCTTGAGTTTGAAGGGTTCCACTAAAAAGGATTTAAGGACCAGAGAAAAATAAGGTCAAAGGTCTGTGACCTCAGCAACCACACCGCAACAGTCTTTCAGAAAGAACCACTTAGATGTTTAAGATAGCATGACCAAATCCCTAAACTGAA
The DNA here is from genome assembly GCA_036877625.1 of Ambastaia sidthimunki. NCBI lineage: Eukaryota > Metazoa > Chordata > Actinopteri > Cypriniformes > Botiidae > Ambastaia > Ambastaia sidthimunki. The sequence continues at coordinate 11,504 of JAZGTK010005007.1, forward strand.
ATTCTTTGCTTATAGAAATTGCTGTGAAGTCATAGAAGCAAATCACTTTGATTTTTGAAAAGTAAAACCAGTGTATAGTGCAGTTCAGCATGACTGGCTTAAAGCCAAACAGCTTTGTGTGTTTGAAGTAGTGTCAGCTTTCTGACAGAGCTGAACCATGAAATCATAATAGGATGTTGTGACGATTTCACAAATATGCAATGTTCTAGTGTCATAGACAGGTTTGTTTTGCATTATTGGAAAGACATATGTCAAATAAATAATCAAAACAATGTGTCCTATGTGCCTCACATATTGCATGTATCTGTTACATCTGTTGATTCTTACAACACAACTGTAAAACCCAAAGAAACAGAAAGAATAACAAGATTAAATTAAATTATACAGTGCAAAACAATCACAATAGTCCTATTTCAATACAATAATTTTATTTAAAGCCTGTTAAGATTAAATATTTTAAAGAAAATCGTTATGCGTTCTTGACAAAGTCTGTGAGATTCATCCAGTCAGAGAATGTTGAAGGTCTTTTATGTTAATAAAGACAGAAGCTGAATAGAGTGTTTAATTACTGTTTCTTTCCCCTTCCACAGTTACTGTCTTCCCCTCCAAATGAGAAGATGGTTCTGAGTGCCAGTGAACTGACTGAATTCTTTGCCATGTGGGAGGATTTAAACTTCACAGATGCCAATGAAAACATATCTTATGTAGAAACACAAATGTGCCCCACTTCCTTCAACCGTTCTGCTCTTCTTAATGCAATGTGCATCCTTTATGTCTTTATTTTCATTGTGGGCCTGGCTGCCAATGCTCTGGTGGTGTGGGTCAACCTCCGCTCAGAGCGCCGTTATCACGAGACGCACTTGTATATCTTAAACCTGGCAGTGGCTGACCTGTGTGTGGTTGTTACTCTTCCTGTGTGGGTAAGCTCGCTGGCACAGGGTGGTCATTGGCCATTTGGCCAGGTGGCTTGCAAGCTAACACATCTTCTCTTCAGCGTCAACCTTTTCGCTAGCATTTGTTTCTTGGCTTGTATGAGCGTGGATCGGTACGTTTCGGTGGTACGCTCAGGGGAGATTCCCCACAGACAGGGAAGACAAATACGTTGTTTAGTGTGTGCAGTAATGTGGCTCCTTGCTCTGTTTGCCTCGGTACCCGACACGTACTTCCTGCAGTCGGTGAAGTCAGTACATGGTCATGTGACCTTGTGCCGTCCTGTATATCCAGAGGACAACCCTCTACAGTGGATGGTGGGCATTCAACTAAGTTTTGTGATTCTAGGTTTTGTCATCCCATTTCCCATTATAGCAGTGTCCTATGCCCTGCTGGCAAAAACTCTGGCCTCCTCCTCCTCGTCTAATTCTCTTGCAAGTGGGAACCAGGATCGCAGTGTAAGCAGGCGGGTCATCCTCACGTACATAGTGGTCTTCACGGCCTGCTGGGCACCGTATCACGCTGGGCTCCTAGCTGATTCTCTGGCTATGCTGGGGGTCCTCCCTCTGGGCTGCAGTGCAGAGAACGCTCTCTTTGTGGTGCTACACATCACTCAGTGCCTGTCATTGCTGCACTGCTGTGTAAACCCTGTAGTCTACAGCTTTGCTCACCGTCATTACCGATATGACCTCATGAAGGCCTTCATCTTCAAATACTCCAACCGTACTGGGCTGACAAATCTCATGGAGGGCTCTCAGGGCACAGAGACAGAGTATGCAATAGTTGAGGACAGCCCAACAGTGGTGAGCTAGGATCTTTGAGACCTTCACCCTCCACAACCAAAGTTCTGCACTGCTTCAAACCATGACCTCACCTGACATGTTTCAGATTTGGACTTAACTTGGAACTGAATGTTTTTCATCAAACAGGAATGAGAAAATGAAATGAAAAAAGAAAAATGCTTAACATTGGCCTCAAAGACATTGATTGCTCTTGAGCGTTTGGAATCATTCAAGCAGAAATGTACCAAAGACACATGGTTTCTTTATTTAACCTCAGAACCATGAGTACCTACCCAAATTAACCAGCAGCCCTAAGTATACAATTTAGCTTAACCAAGTTATAGAAATCTGGGTATTTAGTTACAGTGTGTTATAGTATGCTGCTTTATTTAGGAATGGCTGGAACATTTTACATACAGTAAAAGGGGCTGCGATAAATTTAAAGCATTAAAATTCTGATACAATATACAAGAATCTTAGCTAGTTCCAACAGTGTCTTCCTCTTCAAAAACTACAAAAAGGCTATTACAATTTGAATGAAGTATATAGGACAGTATTGATGTGTAACACATCTCTTTAAATCGCATAGTGATGGTTAAAGTTATCTTCTTAAGTGTGGTAATGTTTAGATATGGCCCACTTGTTATTGCTTTAATTGCTTAAAGCACTTTGATAAGGAGGTGGGCTTTTATCTCTGTTGCAAGAGATTTGATAGTCAGTTTTTTTAACAGTGTTTTGAACAGTCAGTTTTCACTCTACCACAGCTTGTTCTAATATTTTTCAAGAATGGAAGATATGTGAACAAAAACCTTTTTCAACTGAATTTTAAGAATGAAGTGTTTTTTAAATGTAACTGTGTGTGTTGTGTTTATATGTCATTTTAGTTTTGTTATAATTGGCTTTTATCTTGTAACAGAGCCTCCTATGTGTGTACTTAGTAGGACAAGTGTAGTAACCTAATATAGTAACCTTTGCTTTAAGGTTACTACATTATTAATAGTTATGTATATTTAGATTTCTGTAAGGTAACTTAATACATTGTTATATTTATCTTTAATTTCATCATTTATTTTGTTACATAGTTCTGATAGAAACGTTCTGGCAATAAAATTTTTTGATTCACAATACTTTTTTAATAGCTTTAATAATTAAAATGCATAGTCTTTTTCCAACTGTTTCACTAATAAGGCTGCTGTTTGCTATTTTATGGAAACTGCATGAATTAGATTAACCCATGCATGAGCTGGATTTATTATGGATACAGTTTAGCTTGCCTTTCTATGTTTGATTATTATAAACACTGTGGTATTACAGGTTCCCCATCTGTTCATCAATGGTGGCCCCTTTTATTTACACCCTAAGGGCTTCATAAAAATCTAGAAGTAATGACTACAATCTTTGTTAGCGCAACAACAAACATTAAACAACGATTGAATCTTTTGCCTTAGTTACAAGTCTAATATATAACAACTAAATGTGTCAAGATGGTAACAGCAACAGAATTTTATTTTACAGCATACAATGGTCAAGCAGTTTTTAGCACGATCCAAACACTCAATGCAGCTGAAACATACGTTGAACATTTGAAAATGTGAAGGGATGTTTGGATTTTCATGCAATGAAAATGTAATTAGCTCATTCTGTAAACTGAAAATGCATGAACGACTGTGGGAAAAACGTCCCATCTCCAGTATCTCAAGCTGATCTATAAACTCAAAGCAACTTGGAATGTTAATATTGTAAATGCATTTAAAAACAACTTTAATGTTCCAGTTTTATTTTAACTATTTGAAGATTCAGCTCAACCAAAAACATTAGTCTTAGGATGAGAAAATACAAAGAGTAACAACAAATTCTAATCAAATTTTCTACAGTTTACATATAATGAAGCATTTTATTTTGCTGGTGATTCCATAACATGCTGAAGTTTACTGATTCATATACACAAGTCCTGATTCAACAAATGTGAAAACAGCTGCTCTTGTTTGATCTGTTTTTACCCTTAGAACTTTCTTTTGCTTATGTAGCTTGTGCAACTTAATGTAGTCATGTTAATTTACTTATATAGAATTATGTTTATTACATAATAAGCAGAAAGAATCATTCTAGCAAAATTCAGACAAATTTTGTTTTGTGAATAAAAAATTACTTTTTCAGACTTTTCCATCATTTTCAGATATTAAAAAAGAAAAAAACTAATTTAAACTAAACTAATTTACTAATTGGAAGTTGGACACATGTTGAGATTTAATTTAACAGCAACCCAAAATCCCAGCTGTAGTGCAGATTGCAACTTTGCAACCCTTCAAATTGCTTTAGATTTTAGTTTTTTTTGGATCTTTAGTGTGAACTTTATGGAATGAAGGTAACATTTTAACATTTACCCATTTTTAAAAAGAGCCAAACCAACAGACAGGTTTTGAAGCGCATTCATTTCTCAGTACTACCTTTTACCCTAAAATTTCTTCATCTCAGTGAGGCAACGTTGAGCTGCATTTCCACATAAAATTGATTTATGCTGATCTAAGCTCAGTGTGCAGTCGCTGTCTGTCTATAATGCTTTCAACACTCCCTGTATTTGGACACCTGTAAGGTCTGATGGCTGTTTTGAGGCCTGAGAATTGGGATAGGCTCCAGCACTACCCGCAACCCTACTTAGAATAATATGTACAGAGAATGGATAATTGCATGATGGCTATTTCTTAAAACTTGCTTTGCAAACTCAAGATTTCCTATGATGCTTGAAAAATACTGTATATAATTTGAAAGTATGGATGAAAGAAGCTGGGTTTCATATGATATAATTATCCCAAAGATTTCATTCATTTTAAGTATCTGCTGGAACCACAAACAAGATTGCATGATTAAGGCGCAGCTTATGACAAAGTCAAACTAATTCATTCTGTATGTTTTGCACTTTAACCATAAAATTGTTTCCTATAATTAGCAGTTTGGTTAATTAACCTAAATGCTTTAAAACTCATCTGGTTTCAATTAGTCTCTGATCTGTTAATTACTCTCTCACACTCATCATGATTATAGCACATCTTCATCTCATAAACATTTCACTTGTCTTTTTTCCTTTTTGGAAACTGTTAATTATTGTTGTCATGCAAAGTATCTAGAAAATAACACCACAAAAAACAGTTACACGCAGTAAAACGCTAAAGACATTAAACAGCTTCATATAAAATGTTCCTTCAAACACACTATTGTTCTAAATGCAAACTGTGATTGAGTAAAACGCACTCAAAGGGAAAGAAAGAGACCATCAGTTTGAAACAGGTTGTGACTGAAAACTCACACAAGCTTTGCTTCTGCTATAGAGGGCCTCAGCTTACAGGCTGCCAAAGACAGAGAACAGTGGAATTTTAACAATGTACTGCAGATAAAGACACTGACATTATTTTAAATGTATTATACCATAAAATCACCAAAAGATTGAGTAAAAAAATTTCCAATGACCATGGAGCAATTTTGCTATTAAATTAATCATGATTATAGTAAAACAACCTGTAAGAATTCAAATATTGTTCTAATAAACAATCAACAGTGGTTATATATAAAAACCAAAAATGTTAAAAGACATTTAAAGACTTAATGACATCATTTGTCATGTAAAGACCCCTGTACTTTCATCTAAGCTCTTCATTACATTTCTGCTGTGCGTATGTTGAACCTTTAGTCTTTAGAAGACAAATATTGTTCTGTCATTTCATTCACCTCCTGTGGTTTGGTCTGATGTTCCAAAAGGGATTTTTAAAAAGGCTGAGAGCCACTGATTCATGCAGACTGAATGAACAGCCAAGTACAGCGTGTAATATGAACAGCCGGTATTTCTGCATGTTGGTTTTACAACAAAGCTAAAGGATTTGTTTCTGATTTAGCTGATATACTGTTTGTGGGTTTATGCCCATAAGGACTGCAATTGATATGGTTCTGTAATGATTCTGTAAAACATACAAAAAAACATATGTATATATATTATAAAGAGAGGGAGGGGGGTGTAAAGATCTTGGAGGTTGGTCAGGGGGGAACAACTGATATTCTGAGCTGTTCTAAAGCTGTTTATATTTCATTATGTAGCCTATGCTACATTATGTAGTCATCTTTTTACTATAAATATGTCTTGTTTGCTAGCACAGTACATGTCATTTGTCATTGTATCATTGTACATTTTTTGCAACCTGATCAGTCCCCAGCATTATTATTCTTGTTTTCTATAAAGTACAGAGAGTCATAAAAGTTTGGAACAACATGAGAGTGAACACATGACACTATTTTCATTTTTGGGTGAACTATTCCTTTAAGCATATCATAAATATGAGTATTTGTATAAGAATGTAGACAGATCACGAAAACACTGAAGCATAAGAAACACAGAGGTAATGTTTTGTTCTGAGGCCAGGAATGTGTAGTGTAACCTCAGTCGGTTATAAATTTAGGCGGGAACACACACATACAAAAATATCCATGTGCACACTCCACTTATATTTTGCAATAAGTTCATACAAAAGTATTTAGTCTGCCAAACAGCAAAAATCTAGTATATTCCTCATGATGCGTGCTTGACCTCTGTGCTAATATCACAGAAATGCGATGTTAGCACAATACTAATTCCAAGCAAACTGAATTTCTCTATACAGGCTTTAGGGGACACACAGCAGAAACTGTGTGGTTACAGATTTTAATATGTGCTACAGTATACAGGAAAAGGTCAAACAAGCATATATTTATCTATCAATCTTTTAGATTTTTTACTGGGTGAACTATTCCTTTAAGCATATCATAAATATGAGTATTTGTATAAGAATGTAGACAGATCATAAAGTGTTCCTGTAGCTCAGCTGGCAGAGCATTGTATTAGCAATGCAAAGGTTGTGGGTTCGATCCCAGGGAACACAAGTACTGATGAAAATTTATACCTAGAATTCATTATAAGTAGTTTTGGATAAAAGCATCTGCCAAATGAGTAAATGTAATTGTTACTGTCTATATGTGACCAGGGCTATTGTCATCCTTTAGCAAAAAATCTGAAGGTCTTAGATTCTTAAAAACTGCTGTAGTGTAGATGTACAATAACTTTACTATGGAATTAAACAGAATGTTGATGTCCATAAAAATAAGTCTGGGCCACAATATACAAAAGATCATTAGTTTGTTTGCAACATTATAATTGTGTTAAATTCCTTTGTCCTTCATGCAAGCAAAATGGATAATTTCTGCAAAACTAGAATTCAAAGGAATATTGTGATTTTGTGTGTTAAATATTGTCATGTATTTATTTGAAACACATTACAGTTTATTTGGATTTGCAAGCAGGGCCTGTTTAAACTCATAAATGTGAAACATTTCAGAAATGTCTCCATTAGCTTTAATCAACAATGTCAGCTTCTCTCTTTTAAATGACATCCTGATCAAAGGACAAAACAGTTCAGGAAGATAAACAACTCTGAGGACAATTGCAACTGTTTACTTCTGCTGAGACATTGCTGAGTGTTGTAAAAGTTTTGTGTTTTGTTTGGTTTGATAATTCACATTACCTTTGTGTGTACGAGTGTCACTCGGGTTTGGAAATAGCACACCACAAAACTATTCACAAGGTTCTAAGGATTTAAATTTTGGTTTTGATTTGTTGAAATAAATGTTTATACATAAAAAACAATATTGTCTGTCTGCTTAATATGACCCACAATCTCTGATTCCTCTCCGTAGAAGCGTTTCATGAATACACCTATTTTACTTTGTTTACTGTTGGTCTGAATGTTTTTTGTTAATGTTCATATTTTGTTACTACATCGTCAAACATCAAAAAAGTCTTTCATTCTCTTTCAATTACGGATCCATAAACAATCTGTTTGCGCGGAACTTTATTAAATTTGCAAAGGGAACAAAAGAGCGCAAGCACCATCTGCATATCTTATTTGGTCCTTTATTAGTGCACATAAACAGTTCTTCAAATATGCATTACATATGCAATTCCTATAATGTACAGTAGGTGGTGGCAATAATCTTTCAGTGTGAATGGTAAATAAACGAGAAGAAGAAGTGGAAACAGAAGGCGAGCATGGCGTACACTGCAAAAATTGGACCTTCAATTTTGAGCAGCGATCTTTCGCAGCTCGGGAGGGAGTGTGAGAGAATGATGGAGTGCGGTGCTGATTATCTGCATCTGGACGTTATGGACGGGTGAGAAATAAACTTTGATATCTTACTTTCCCACATTATAAACTCGTATTGTACTCTAATCTATTTGGTTAAAGTGTGTTATTAATAATTCATTCAGAACATTCAAATGCACGAGTTCAGAGATATATAATATTAGCAATAATATTATTATGACAGGATAAACTCTGTTCTTCCTGAAACAGTCATATTGAATGAATCACGTGTTGCAACATTAATCCTGTTCATTACTTTTGCATCTCAAGGCATTTTGTTCCGAATATAACATTTGGACATCCGATGGTGGAATGTTTACGACGCAGTATTGGCCCTGATCCCTTTTTTGGTAAGTTTCACATTCACAAATATGATCTTTTTATGTGCTTATGTTGTAAGTCGTACAGTCTGTCCTATCCTTCTCTGACAGTTTGTCTTTTGTAATCTAATCTGTTGGTGTCTCTGCTGTTTGGCAGTGGTCAATGTTCAGTACTCTCTGAACACTGTTTAGATCAAATAGCTGTCAGTTTAATTTGTCATTTCTTTAAAAATAAAAGAGTTCTCATTGACTTCTCTCATGTTGTCTCTCTCTGTCTGGGTTGTTAAGTAAACATTACCTGTAGGACAAACTGGGTAAGTAAAACATTGCAGCTAGTTTTGGGAAACTCTTACACTTTGGTTTTTTGCAGACATGCATATGATGGTGTCCAGGCCTGAGCAGTGGGTGAAGCCTATGGCTGCGGCAGGAGCCAGTCAGTACACTTTCCACCTAGAAGCCACGACCAACCCTGGAAACCTTATCAAGGAAATAAGAGAGAGTGGTATGAAGGTCTGTGGAGTTCAAACTGTTGTTCAAATGTGCCATTTGCAATGTTTAAACTATAATAAACACTTTGATTAAATTAGTTTGGGGCCTGTTTGTGAAAAGTGTCTCTCTCGTCCAGCTGTGATCCAGTTGACCAAAATTCATCTTAATACCAGGTGTAAACAGGGCCTTATATTCTGGGCACATACATGCTTTGTTTCATTGCTTTGGTGCCCTCTGCTGACTCATAGAGGAACTTAGTTAAATCTTTTAGTTTTTTGTCTGTTTTGATGCAGGTTGGTCTTGCTATCAAACCAGGAACGACTGTTGAGGAATTAGCACCATGGGCTGGACAGATTGATATGGCTCTTGTTATGACAGTTGAGCCTGGCTTTGGTGGTCAGAAGTTTATGGAAGACATGATGCCAAAGGTATGTGAGACATAATATGCCTCTGTTACTCATATAGTTAGTTGTTAGACTCTTCATACAGCAGCTTTGGATGTTAAAGGTGCTTGTGATCTACAGGTGAGCTGGTTAAGGAGTCAGTTTCCTTCTTTGGACATTGAGGTGGATGGGGGAGTTGGTCCAGACAGCATCTACAGATGTGCTGAGGTAAATGAGTCCAGTTTATATTTCTCTATAAATACATCACTTATATCTGTTTAAGACAGTAGAAACAGCCTTAAACAAACATGTTTAAATCACCTGATTTTCAGGAAGTGTTTATATGGTTTGTTACAATTTTGCATAAAGTCTTTGCTACATCTGAACTTTAAACAGAGTCACTGTATTGTAGCTTTGATGTAAACAGAGTCTGCTGTATTGAACTACATGAATTTCTCTGGTAACTTAATTATTATTCGTTGCTATCTGTCCTAGGCTGGAGCTAACATGATTGTGTCGGGCAGTGCTGTGGTGAGCAGTGATGACCCGCGCTCTGTAATAGCCCTCCTCAAAAACGTGGTTAGCGAGGCCATCCAGAAACGTTCTTTGGACCGTTGACCATCTCGACTTTTTACTTTTTTCAGTCACCACAGTTACCACAGACAGTCAATGTTGCTTCAACTTTTGTATAGATTCTGAGATTCAGATTTAATATACAAATGTTATTGAAAGCCCTGTGGTGCCTGTCAATGGATGTTTCTCAAAACTGGATGTGCTAGGAATGCCTTTGCACATCTGGAGACATTTCCGAGATTTGTTTGGATTTAGTGGGACTTTTCAAATATTGCCTTTTAAAGGAATTGCTGGAGTTCAGACAGAATGTCTCTGTTCTCTCCTCATTGGCAGTAATTTGTCCATTTATCTCTTAATTACAGTAACTGGGTTTGCTCTATCAAACCAAACAAACTAAGACCTCATTTATTTCTCATCTTCTCATTCTTTCTTTCATAGTACCAGTCACACAGGGAGTGGGGGGCAAATGGCTATGAAGCTGGTGTCACAACTTGTACTGTAATATTCTGTTATTGAACATTCCATCAGCCTTTTATTATAAAGGTCTTTGAAATAAAATAGTTTAAATTGTCTTTTTTGACTGTTTTGATCAAATAAAAAGGAACAAGCAATGGACCACTACTGACTTTATGTAATACAGCAACAAGTAAAATGTTTAAGACATGCATATTAATGCATCATATGGAAATTAAATCAGTTTGAGTGAATGAGAAGATACTTAATTACTGAACATAAGCAGATTTTTCATGTACTTGCTGGTACATGTGATTTGTCAGTCCACATCTACTGAAAAGATATAAGCAAATATTAAATGTTATTATTGAAATAGAGTCCAGCCCCTCCCCCAAATAAAATATGTCTTGAGTATTATTTTACATATATTAGCATTATAGACTTCGTAGTGTATGTGTGTGTTTCTGTACTGTGCCGAAAAACTAAACAGGAGTATGATATAATGGAACAGGATATATGATAGTCCTATACATACTCATCAGCCGGAGGCCTCCACTGTCATTCCTGCTGTACTCAAAGCTGTGATGCGTCTCTGAATGTCTGTAACCTTTAAATAAAGCAACCAGCTATTGTTATGTGACAGCTACAGCATATGGGAAGGGTATATGATGTTTAAACTTTGTTGGAGGAATACATGTGGAGGAAATGTTAATGTTTAAGTGTTCTGGTCACTGGCTGCTGACAGCTCATAGCTTGTTTTGTTACAGAGATCAAAGGGCCTCAGTCTTCTCAGTCTGCTTTTTAAGGGATTTATGCACATCCGGCTTAACTTTCTGTATTATGCACAATGAGAAACACACCAGACATACTAAAACATCCAAGAACATCAGAGTGGCTTTAAACCAAATTGTACCACTAAATATTCATGATTCTTAAGCAAATTGGATTATGTCAGAGGTATGAGCAAAATGACTTTACAATATTATTACATTGTTGTGTTTTAGTTTGAGTTAATGATAAATTGATCCTTTCTGTGAAGAATCTGATTTTGTGGCATCATCAGTTGCATGAACTGACACCTGAACTGTAACAGAATCTAAACTCAAAAAGACACATCAGTTGACAAAATGAGTCAGACAACAGACACGTAGTTTGTTTTTATCAATGACTGTTATGAGTTCACGTGTGGAGGGACATTATCTGGTAAGGGCTCCCTCTGTAGGGCAGGACTGCATATGACATGCACTTGAGACGCCTCAACATCCTCGGAGTCATCTGAGCTGTATGAAAGCCCACGATGAAGGTCATAGTTAATGCTGCCCACTGAGGAAATGCTCATTTTAGAGAGGGAATATGCTTGTGTCACCCTTTCCTCTGTCTGTGTAGTCATCTACATAGAGCAAATTAAAACTTGTGTATTTAAAATGTTATTGTATACCACTATACATACATCATATATATTATATACCATGTCTTTATAGTGTATTGGATTTCCATCTCCACCAAAACGTACAACTTTCTGACATCTAGAATAAACATTGGATGACTTAAGGAAGAACCTTTCACCACTTGTGATTCATGGAAAAAGAATAAATCTTTGAAAATAAGTGAGGAAATTGAAGTGGACAGCACAT